>JAODUP010000436.1:677500-784071 GCA_025642065.1 Paralvinella palmiformis | reverse complement strand
GAACATATGAGTATTGCTGTAGTGGTGGATGCTGTGAGAACTTCATTACCTTCTACCGACTTTGGTATTTCTGGTAGGTGTTATTTAAGAGCGACGGTTTACCAGATTAATGTTCATTGTTAATAAACCTTGGACCTTTTCGTTTAATTTACTTATTTTTGTTTATTCTACAAATAAGATTTGTAGATATTTACACAATATGAATAGAAATAATAACAATAAAATAATAATATAGATTTATTAAGGTTCCATTGTTAGCAAGAGATATCCAATGGTCTAATCGGTAGTGCAGTTGGCCACATATCTGAACCACCCGAGTTCATATCTTGGCATGAGCATTTGTGAGAGGTGTTTGGTCATTGGTTCTTTTGTGGAACATGATAATGAGAAAAATCTTCGCAAAATCCAGTAATGAGCTACATAACAAACTTCCTCAAATACGAAAATCATTTAATACAAGCACTGTAATTATATGCAAACTTGGAAAATACAAAGGTTGTTTTGTTGGAATAGAGTCATCAGAAAAGAAATTTCTTCCCAAAAATATCAAGGTTAAATTACTATTTTTGTGCCTGTCTGTTATGAAATGTTATTACTCACTCATTTACTCACTAATACTCATAGTATTCTGTATATCTCCGTTTAAAGAGTTCATGTTTAATTTAAACACTGTGTCCTCAGGTTCGCCTTAGCACTTGTTTTGCTGTTTTGTTCTGGAGGAGGTTATTGGTATCACAAGCATTACATTCAACAGAGGGTCATTATTAGCCAATCACCACCAGCTACAGCTGTTGTCACCATGACAACGGGCCATCAACAACCACAGAGAACTGCATACATCACTCCAGGAGATGGCTTTGTCGTCAGCAGACCTGTTGCAGGTATTAAAATTATATTACTAGTAAATTAATTAAAAGTTGCATTTATATTAGGTAAATACTGATGTGTCCTGGGATTGATTCCTACTGTTGGCAGTGTGCGTGGGATGTTTCAGCCATCAAAATAAGAGTTTAGCCTGACCATCTGGCATCTCTAACTCTAAGAAGCTACAAGGTCTTCATCTATTTTACACATAATTATCTTGTCTTGTTGAAGTTTGGGGTAGGAACCCCTGGCTGTCGCCTATTGGGCACAGCCACCTGGTGTTGGCTACTGTTGTTGTGATGAATGGCGTACTATGCAATGTTTGGCATGGTGGAACCTCAGTTTAGTATAGAAGTCAATTTCGGAGGAGAAAAAACCTTACCAGTTGCCTGGTTGGACTAAAACCTCCTCCTACTATAATGTCGCGGCCGGGAACCTCCGGCCTCCCGAACAGCACGGATTATGGGTATGGGGGCCCAAGCTCTTATCCACTAGTCCATGGGGGTGGTCTGATCTGTCCTTGGTATGTGTAGGGATCTTTCTGGAGAAGTGGAGTTATGATGTCTGGTAGAAATGTTGATTTCCTTATGAGCAACGCCGCTAGGTGGCGGTCTGGAAGTTTGTGGTCTTCCGGGCGGAGATGACCTTTAAGTGATCTTCGGTGCTTCGGGTAGGCTGGGCAGTTCAGCAGATAATGTACCGGATCGTACACTTGTTGACAGTGCCGGCATAGTGTTTCGGGTGACGGGCCGGTGAAGTTTCTTGTGTATACCCAGAAACGCAGTCTTCTGAGCTGGGTATCGACCAATCTGTTGTTAAGGATATTATGGCCAACTACAATGGTCTTCTGGTACCAATCCTTTGATGCCGATGTGTAGTCTGTGTAGATCGATTCCAGTCGATTGGAGATGAATCTGTCAACAAGATAGTTGAATGTGCCTGGGGTATGTTCGGCATATTCGATGACGTCTAGGCTCGTGGCTTCGTTAGCTAGTTTATCGGCTCAGTCGTTGCCCTCAAGGTTAATGTGGCTAGGAACCCAGTGGAGTATTACTTGGATTCCCCGCTGCTTGAGGGCTGATGCCGTGGTGTATATTTCTGTGATGATTTCCGGGTAGGTGTGGAAATTGGCTGTGGTGATGATGGTTAGCGCTCCCATAGAGTCCGAATGGATGATGACTCTTTCGTGGATAGTCCGTCTCAATATCCATATTAGTGCTGCTTTGATTGCGTGCAGCTCGGCTAAGGTAATCGGGGTGTGGTTTGGTAATAAATAAATAATAAATAATAGGCTTTTAAACTAATCCTGTGGAATAATGTCCTCAGTGGTAAAAACATTATACTATTTATAATTGGGCTTCTTGCTAAGGTTTGATATGTTTCATAGCCATATATTGGTTTCTCATCTCACACGGTTGTGTGTTTTTGACTTTGTGACCATTAAAATATGACAGAATAAAATGCCACATGTCTTCAGGGAATTAATGATGACACGTAGTACAAAAAGTTCTTATATGATGTAGTGGTGCATAGCTTTCCTATAATGCTGCTCATAGCATACTGCGCTGCAGACCTCCAGGTCATTGGATTGCATCCCAGTGTTGCCTTCCTCTGTGGGGGGGTGTTTCATCCATTGACAAAAAAGATTCAGACTGGCCATCTAATATCACTGCAGAGTAAGACCAAGGCCTAACAAAGCAAGCACCAACTCGCTCAGAAAAGACTCACATAGCAGCAGAAGAATCCTTAGTATCCCTTTAGCATTGTGTAAATGACGGTTTAAAGCAGTGATTTCGGCCCGAACAAATCACTAGAAAGAGCATTGTGAAGTGTTCACTTTCTTTATTTAGGTTGTATTTTTAAGACGATGAATTCAGCAAGTAACATATAAAAATGTCATGTCACGAAGCCTAGTTAGTGGTGCCTTCATTAGACCAGCCATGTACTTGACTTAGAAAGTCTGACTTCTCGTATTGTAATTAGTTCTACTCATTGATTCATCTAATCGCCGAATTGCATGCCTGTATACTTTACAGATAATCCTCCCACCTACAGCCAGGTGGTCCGCACACCAGCCCAGTATCCGTACAGCACGGAAGCAGCCAATGGTGGCGTCATACTAAACACACGTGCCGTCATGTATCAGACTTCTAATTATGGACCACCGCCAAGTTATGAGAGCGTTCGAAACGTATTGCCAGATCCGGGCAGACCAGCTCAACCTATATCATAGAGGAGGAAGAATGTATTATGTGAAGAGGCCTAGTGGTTAATGTCATATTTTTAGAACTGTTAAGCTTCTTTTTCGTGGTTAGTTATGACGGTTGTGATGATTAGTTAATCATGACAGTGATTACAGTGTGGTAATTAGTATGGCTGGACCATGCTATATTTATAAATTGATTTATTCTTTTGTACACTGTTTAGAAAGTAATAGGAATTGGTTATTAATATCCAGGAGTTTTCAGTTGGCTAAGTTTTCTATATTCCTGGACATTCTTCTGAGAAATTAGGGTCCTGTTCCAATATGTGAAGATCAAAATATGTCTGGCTTAAGCTGGCACCGGAAGGAGGATGACCAGCTCAAAAGCCGTACAGTCCAGCGCAAAACCTAACACACACACACACACACTATATATATATATATATATATATATATATGTTACAGTTAATTTCTATAATCAGGTAATATGTATATTACCTGAATATTTCAGGTAATCTGTATTAAATCTCAGTTAGAAATAGTCTTATTACCTGAATATTTCAGGTAATATACATATTACCTGATTATACAGATTAACTGTAACATATGTGTGTGTGTGTGTGTGTGTGTGTGTGTGTGTGTGCGTGTAACATAACTAGAACAGAACCTAGAGGTTTGAAGTTAGTTTTTGTCATTCATTTGGACCCAAATCTAAGTCTTAATTTCCAGTCTGATGTTGTAGTTCATATCTGAAACAAATATTAGATTTATTTACATTGCCAATTATTGCCTTCTTCCTTGTTACTGGTCAATGTGGTGGAGTGGATTGATGTTTATTATCATATATACATTTGTAAATGTTTCTAGTCAAAAACCATGCATTAGGTAACTGTTGCATTTAGTTCGTATTTCCTTTGCATTTACAACCAAAATGTTTGGCTTATTGTGATAATACAGTTGTGTACCAAGGGACCAAGCACATCCTATCAAATGTTGTTATTTATTTTGCTTTTGGAAATATTTGATATTATATTTTGTTTATTCTATCTCAATCCATACTATGCGATATGTAAACATTAAGTCGGTGAAATACAGGTTCCGGTTTTATTTTCATTCCTTCTTGAATAATTATATTAATGTTTCTCTGTTATCATCTCAGGGTATTTGATTTACTTGATCCATATGGCTTACAGCTCCCCTGGCATTTGAGAATATTTCTCAAATTTGCAAATTTGTCTTTTCCAACAGACCTCACTAAGAGTATCCAGCTAGATGTAGGGTTATACTGGTTTAATGAACAACAACTATAAACTGGCAAATGCTGATGTGGTAATATTTGAACAGACCTGATGACCAAGCAAAGTTTAGTGAACTTTGTTTATTGGTTGATCATTTTTGGAAAATATTATTTTATAGATGCTGTCACGGTTGGATCACTGTATGTTCCTGTTATCGGGTGAAATTTGTTTTAATGGCAGTCAGTGAATTGTCTTAAAACCATCCCTTTAGAACTGCATTTATAAAATAGAATATCAGATCAGATGAATTGCATAATAATATATTTCAGACAAATGATTCTTAACGTGTACAAGTCAGTTTTCAAATAATCTCAAACTCTTAAAATTGTCCTTTACGTATTTCTTTTCCAACAGTTCGTTTTTAGAGCTGCCGTGTATTAACATTTTATGTATTATTTATGTTGTTGAATGGTAGTAAACATTTAGAAACAAACTCCAACCGTATCTAAACTAGTCATCTATTGTTAATTATGGTATCTCATCCGACTGTTACTGTGATCAGGTAATATGATATGTTACTCATATTTTAATATTTATGCTTTCTTATGATTATATTCGGTGATCTAGTGTTGTGAAAATGGAAGCATATTTTTTAGTTAAACATTAGGAATAAATTAAAGTTATGACATTGGGGTTTTAGTGAATTGTATGGTGGATGTGTTACACGAAAATTTGAATATATCACTTATTATATTGCAGACCTTTTCTTTCAATCAGTGCTGCTTTGAGTTAAACGTTTCCTTTGTTTTTGAACTTAACTGGAAATAAAACTAAACCAGTTTTAGCAGAACAAATCTTCTTCTTATCCTTTTCGTCCCCAGTGGAACATAGGGCTACAACAACAATATTCCTCCACAGTGTCCTGTCCTTTGATGTGGCCTGAGCCTTGCCCCATGCAGATGTCTCACTCAAGTCTGCTGTGTGGCCCCTTGTGGTAATAAGCCTGTTTTTACAGCGTGGAGTTGTTAGCCCAACCCACAACCTGGAGGACCAGGTGCTGGGTTTTGTCTGGTCCCTCCTCTGAGATCTACCCAACTTAGTTAAACCTGCCAGGGGCTTAAGACCTTGGCGGTATAGCTTCCATAGCTCTTGAGACACACAAGCCCCCTCACCATCGGCAAAGTACCAGCACATGACGTCATAAACCATGGATTAATCCATAGTTTTTTACATTGTCTCAAACTTACCAACCCTGATAATATGTATGATAGACATTTTACAGTTAACCAGTATTATAGTAATACATGATGATGATGATCAGATGAATAATCTAATTGAAATACATAGTTTTTTACATCGGATTTGAATGTTGTAACAGTCTTCATGGATCTGATGGCTTCTGGAAGGGCATTCCACACGGCTGCAGCTTGGTAGATGAAAGTCCGGTCTCCTGCCATCTTGAGGAGAACCTTGGGGACTACAAGATTAATCTTGGAACTGGACCATAGTTGCCGCTGCCATTTATGACTTGTCAACACATCTCTGATATACGAGGGTGCAGCACTATTCAGTGCTTTGAAAGTAAACAGTAGGACCTTGAACTTAATATACGCTGTTGTATAGGCCGGTAATCAGTGTAGACTCTTTAAGATTGGAGTTATGTGGTCACACGTTTTGGTCGCCGTGATCTTTCTAGCTGACATATTTTGTACTCATTGGAGTTTAGTTCTTAGTTTGGTTGCCAACTGTCACTGGTGTTAATTGCATGTGCATTCATTACCTCATTCTTACTTTAAGGTGATTAATGACTATTCCAATAGCACACTCAGCTCTGGCTGTTAAATCTATTAAAATGTATAAGCAGGATTGACTGAACTACCGGTACTTTTATTTTGTACTTGAGTAGAAGTAATTTAACCTCTTCAAAATTACTTGAGTATAAGTAAAAATCTACTTGAGTTAAAAGTAAAAGATGAAGTTTATTGTAAAACCAAAAAAAATATTGAAAAAGATGCAAAGCAAATGTTACCCGATGCCGATTACAAGGCAGCCACAACTCGCAAACGTATCAGACAGAAGGTACCCAATGACGGAGATACACCAGAAGTATATCTGAATGCCAGACTAACAGATGTGTTACGTACGATTGGCTATAAAGATCTGATCAAAGACTAGCAGATGTGTTACGTAAGATTGGTTATGAAGATCTGATCAAAGACTTTGCAGATAAATTTCGTATCACCACTTTTTATACACAATTGTTGACAAACTTGCAACTGAGATGAAAAGAAGAGGAGAGATATACAAAGAAATAGCAGATATTTTCTTTTTTAAGTCATGTGCCATATAATGTCACCTCATCATCTACTAACATTGAAAGGTATTCAACGGTAATTTCTCAGCTGAGCTTCAGCAGATTCATTTATATGTGCGCCATAAGTTGAGTGCAACAAAAAATGTAAAAACAAGATTCAGTCATGCTGAACTTTATCAAATACTTTTAGAAGACAATATTGAGTGCGCCTTTCCAAACGTAGACATTGCCTTTCGTATATTTTTAACATTTAATGGTCACAAATTGTTCAGCTGAGCGTTCATTTTCACGGTTGAAATATATTAAAAATCCCTCAGAACAACTATGCCTTAATTATCTTTATTATGCATAGAAGCAGATGTGTTACGTATGATTGGCTATGAAGATCTGATCAAAAACTAGCAGATGTGTTACGTAAGATCGGTTATGAAGATCTTTGCAAGGAGAAAAGCAAGGAGAAAAACTATAAATAAAATGGAACCATACAAAAATAAATATTAGTTTCCTTCTTATTGTAAGTTTTGTTTAATTTCGAATTTTCGACAACTAAAATTTTCTTTTATGGTTTATTATTGTTATATTTTGAATCACAACTGTATTGGGGAAACACTTTTTTTAGTGCTTATAGCCACTGAAGGTCTTAATCCGGCCCTGGTTCCTTGGATATACAAGAGAGCAACGAGTTGCAGTAATCCAGTCTGCAGGACACCACATGCCGCAGAGCTACAACAGAATCATACGGTTTATCACTTTTCTAATGGATGTTTCGCAGAATAAAAGCCATTTTATACAATTTTTTTACACATATTTTGATTTGCGTTACCACACTGATGGTTAAATAAATGTATTGTCACTCTATGGCTAGCTAGACATATGCATACCATCACCAGCCAAAGATGGGGGTAGAGTGTCCTTTAATTATGCTCTATGGATCAACTGAACCCCCCCCCCGACCCAGGCTACAGAAAGAAACCAACAGACAGGATCAATCTATCATAGAACAGATTAATTAACTGGCTTAAGCCAACGACAAAGTATAACTACTATATTGTGATAAGATCTAATTATTTATATTTTCTTTTAGGTCAATGGTTTATACTAGTAACAGGATGCCTAAAATATCGGCGAATCTTTGTTTGATCCTAATTTCTACAGACTTTTGACATATTTAGTAAACATATGTTAGTATACCATAATCAACGACAGGTCAGTTTGACTCTCTGAGCACAGTCCATTCTGGACTTTCAAGATGACCTAGGAATATGAAGAAAAAATTTTTATAAAAATTTTATAAAATTTAATTTACTATTTTATATGTTTTTTTTTCCGTGTTTAAAAATTTTTTTTTGTACCCAAATTTTTTGTGGATCAGCTATAAATACAAATGCATGTTTATTCAACATGATATCATTTCTTAAACTAAAACTACAGTACTTAATGTTGAAAAGGAGTATGCCCGAAGCGGGATCTTGAAGACATGTTATTGATTTCAAGCGGGCGATTTCAAGCGTGGACCTCAGATCACTACCACCCGTGTTCGAATCTCGACGTGGGCATATAGTAGCCGTAAAACATCAACCATCATCATCCTGATTTCGAGTCGACATATGCAGCACCCCACTAATAGCCTCTGACTAATGTATGACCTCTGGTTCGTTCATTGAGTGCTCTGTTGAAGAATGCTCTTGGATTAAATCGGTCTATCCCGTTCATGATCTTGTACACCTGTATCATGTCTCCTCGCCGTCTTCTAAACAAGAGTGATGGGAGCCTCAGGACAACTAGTGGCTCTTCATAGGAAAGATGCTTCAGGTGTGGGATTCAGTTTGTTGCTCGCCGCTGAACCTTTTCCACTGCCAATTTGTCCATCTGATAGTGTGGATGCCAAACAATGTTTCCATATTCCAGGTGGGTTTGACAAGTACCTTGTACAGCCTTGGCAGAGTGTCTTCATGTAGACCTGAGAATGTCTTCTTGATGAGCCACAGCATCGTACTGGACTTGTTAACAGCAAATGATATATGCCGTTGGAATTTCAGGTCCTCATCAACACAGACACCGAGGTCCTTTTCGAATTTAGTGGACTGCAACTCAGTATCTCCCATCTTATAGATTACTCGTCCGTTATTCCTCTCGAGATGGAGGACCTTACATTTGTCAGTATTGATCTGCAGTTGCCACTTCTCAGACCATTCAACGAGAGATTGGAGATCCGCTTGCTGTTCAGCGCAGTTAGATATCTGAGGAGGATTTTTTAATATAGCACTTTGTGTCATCAGAAAATATATGTGCTTTGCTGCGTATCATATCGGGTAGGTCGATCATTGATAAAGATGACAAACAGTATGGGCCAGATAACGCTCCCTAGCTTGAGGATTCCGCTGAGTAATTCCAGCGGTGCCGACAGACAGCCATTCACCACGACACACGTTGTTTACGGTCAGCCAGGAAAGTTTGTATCCAGTCCAGGATCTTAATTGCCGTCGAATCCATATATGCTGCTATCTTAATTAGCATGGAGTCTCTGCGTGGCGCGGTACAGAATCGAACGCCTTCCAGAAATAGAGGCCGGTACATTGCATCAATTGGGTCACCAGAATCGATAATTTCAGTTCACAGTTCCAAGACTATGAGTAGTTGGGTCATATACATGACCTCCCTGGACAAGGTCGTGCGTACGTGTTGGTCATCAAAGAATAATTGATTTTTCCATCATATGATGTACCAGTTGATAACGTATTATTGACCCCGTGACTTTTCCTAGTAATTAAGGAGGTCAGACTTATTGGGCTATCATTAATGCAGCACTTGATCTGATACTTTTCTTATGTATTAGCATGATGTTTACAATTTCCAGGCAGTAGGTAGACTAGACAAAATTCAAATGAATAGCTATAGATTCCTCTTATAATTTGTGACAGTACTAGATAAATGGATATTACAACCAACAAAACAAACACACACACACACACACACACACACACACACACACACATATATATATATATATATATATATATATATATATAACTTTAATCGTATAAGACCAAGTTAAAAATGAATACAAGAACTTGCTTCCTGGTCATTAAGATTGTCAAATAAAAATTATTTTACACCTTTAAAAAAGAAACTTGCTCATTAAGCACTTACTTTCAGTTGGTAACTCGTTCCAAGCCAATATTTTTGTATAATTAAAGTCTATCTAATAACTTTTGTTATCTTAGCCTGTCTCTGCCCATGTATAAATGTAAGTATAACTGATATATTTAGCTAATTACATGTATTTTTATTGATCTTAATTTAAAGTCATATATTACCGCATAATTGACGATGCTCCAGTTATACCGAAGCAACGGCGTGACGTCATATAAGCTGAAGTGTCATGGCCGCCACATCAGAAATATCGTGTATGTTGTTATTTTAATTTTTGTGGTTCCTGTTGTAATTAGGTAGGTGCACATATTATTACAACATTTATGGTGGTATTTATGTTGCTATAAAGTAAATTGCTAACGACTTCGTAAGTGAATAAATTAGAGGGTTTACTCTTCCGATTGATGCATATTTTGTAAATGTATTAGTGAAATAATTCACCCTGTTGTAAGATGTCGCTTACGCGCCAATTTGATCGCGTTTCTAGGTGTAAAAGTGGCCAAAGTGTTATAGGCTTCAGAATACAAAATAATTAATAACATTGCCGCATGTGTTCATGTTAGTGTCTCCGTATTTGTCATTTTCGGACATCAAGTTATACTATAGTCCTCCCAAACGATAATGAAATAAAATCCATGTTAGCATGTAGAGTATCATTTTTTAATTATAGATCTACAATTTATAGACTAGATCTAGACTAGTTCAGATTTAACTTCATATGATTTGAATTTTTGTTTCAATGTTTGTTGAAACAGTAACGTGGGGTTACTCCTATATAGTAATTTAATAAATTTAGGATAAAATAAATCTTGAACTTGTAATAATTAATTTATCAGAAAATGCTATATAATAATATATGGCTAGATTCTACATACAATTAATTACTTTTAATTATGCTTGATAGGCCTAGTACTTTTCTGTTTACTGTTCAATACTAAATTATGAACATACTGACCTGAAAACTATATATTATCATATATATTTAATTATAAGCTAGCTATTCATGTTTACTTGCATTTACACTCAGGAATATAAACATGATTTGCCTGTAAGGTTGTTATTCACTAATAAAAGTTGAAACTACCCCCATTTACATCATTTCGGCCTACGTTAAATTTGCCTTTACACGACTTTTCTAGACTAAGTTTCAGTTCAGCGTTTGTCATTAAGTCTAACATCACATCACTCAGCTATAGGTCACGTAGATCTACATTAAAATAAAAACATGTGAAATGATTAAATTAACAATAGAAGATAAAAGAAGCTAAAACTAAATTTTAAATACCGTAGACAAATATTAAAACATGTAAAATAAAATATTTACACTGAAAGACATTTTTAATGCATGATTTCCAGTTTACATAAAAAATGGGTCACCAATTAATGACATAGTGTAAACCTGATAACATTATTCCAAGAAGCTGCAACAGAAAATAGCTCAGATCACATGAGCTATATGTTCTAGCATTATATATATATATATATATATATATATATATATCCATTATTCCCAGACTGGGATACTTCAGTCTTTATATGAAGAAATATACAGTGGATTAATTATGCAGTGTCTTGTATGTATGAACTGGAATCCATTGTGGGATACATTCTGATAGTCCAGTCTTTATTTTAGCAGCTTATATCTCAATGACTTAATTTGCAGTCATAGATAAATTTAAAAAAATACCACAAAATAGGTATCATTAGAAATGCACATGAACCATAACATAAAATGTAATAAATATAAATAGACAAAAGTCACAACTTGTATTAAATACAGGAAGTCAGTATATAGCCTTTGTTTTTTGTTTAAGAGAGAGGTGCCTGTTAGAACTTGTAGCAGTCTGCCTGCCAGTTTAGTGGTCTAAATAATGTTTAATTTCATTCCCTATTCTGTTTTCATGAAAACTCTTATATTTGTACTCTTCTGTAGCAATATGTTAAAGGTTACAAACCAAATACTGTAGATGCTGATTTGTAAAGGTGAGAATTAAAATTAATAAAAATGCTATAAAATTGAATCTTCTGTTTTCTTTTACTGCCCCCCCCCCTTCACAGTCACAGCTCTGGTTGGAAACATATTTTGAATACCCAACTTTGCCTCTGATTTTTGGACAGTATCTTAAACAAATAAATGCAGATCCCATATGAACACAATCAGTGTTGGGTTTATTACAGTCATAAACCTGTCGTAAATACCTTTATGACATCATATACTGCCATAAACTGTTGTAAACCTTTATTCACTATATTTTGTGATTTTATTTTTTTTAAACTCACTTTTGATCTATTTTGCTTAGAACCAGTTATCATTATATCAGAATTAGTGTATTTATATATTACAAACATGAATGTAAAATAATATTTATGTTGGTCTCTCTTACATTTTTTCCAATTCAGTATAAACAGAAATAATCTTTGCTCTCAACATCCATTTATTTAATTATTACAGGAATATATTCATTTGAATTTTGTCTAGTCCACCATATACTATATACAAAAATATATCTGTGATTTTTCTCCTCAGGACCACAATGGAAATAAGTGTTTTCACTTTCTTGTGCTATCCTGGTACTTTAATGTATCTATGTATGTTAATTGTTAGTGTTATATGTATTTGCATTAGTGTACAAAACAAATCAAATAAAAATCACACCTTTTACACATGTACAAACTACAGTTGAATCAGTTGATTTCATACGTCAATTACCAATAATCCAAATCACTAAGTCCTTGGAGAATCATGTGACAAAATAACAGCATGGCTGTTTTCTCATGAAACTAAGTAACTAATCATGAGTAACTATTATTTAATGTGAAAGCTATAATATGGATTAATAGAATCAGAGTAGCAGATATCTTGAGCTCTTGCCACATGTAGGGTCATTAAGTGAAGCCACTGCATGCATGGGTAGCCAACAGATAAACAACAGCACCAACCCAAGAGGGCAGTGTCTTGCTTGTGATCCAATTAATTAATATATAGTTCTGTTAAATTAATACCACCCCCTAATTTTGGCTACAACTTGCTTCCCACAGCCAAGGAAATATTCTTTTTCATGATAAAATTACCATTTTCCAGGACAAAGTATACAAGATTTAAAGGTAATAAATCAAGATAAATGTGAAAAGGCATATATTTAATCAATGCATGATCGATTATTGACAATTTTATGGTTGAGTCTCCTCACCCCTTCTAGCTGTTTGATCCACCAACTTTTATTTAAATAACATGGTTTATTATGACTATATGCCAGTAGACTTTTTCTTCTACAATTGAAGTTTTCTTCTACAGGCATAATATTTATTCACAGGCTTTTTTGTTCTAAGTGGATTTTTTTTCCAAAGGCAATATTTTTTCAAGGACATTTCCTGATTTTGTAACATTTCAGGACATTTCCAGGACCTAAAAAATGAATTTGTTGTTTTCCAGGATGCATAAATAATTTACAAATTTGTTGCTTTTGACAGTTTCTGATGCTATCATGTCATTAACCTGTTTATGACATGATGTCATAAACTCTGGATTAATCCATGGTTTTTGACATTGTATCATAAACTTGCCAACCCTGAACACAATCTTATGAGTAATCTGACATACTATGCAATTACCCAGAAACAAATTCTTCATGATTGTTGAGCGGGCATTGTCAGTACATTTAACAATCTTTGTTGGGAAAAATCTAGAAATTACTGTCTTCTTTCCCTTGCAAGCCCATGCAATTACACTGATGGCTAAGCTGGTCTACAAAGATGGCAACCATAATTTTGACAATAGTTTCACAGGTGGAAGCAAATAAAGCCATTTATTAGTGCTCTGATTACTAAAAGAAATTAAAGTTAACAAATATCACAAGCCTTTTAGCCAATAGAATAGAATACAAAACTTTATAGCTAATCTTAGCTTTAAACTAGAATGCTAACCGATGACCCCAAACAGGTGATTTAAATTTTTTTCTCTCTTTTATCTGTTATAACAACCGCTACCAACTAGACCATGAAGACGCCCTCTAGTTGGTAGCACGTTGGACCACAGATCACTACCACCTGAGTTCAAATTTCGTTTCATTACCCTTGGAGATTACTCGGCCCATTTAGCCTACTATGTGTACAAAACTGGCCATAAAACATCAATCATCATCATCACAACTGTCACTTAAGAATTGACATAAAACGCCAAATATTAGAACATGTGGCTAAATCATACAAACTAAAAATAAATATGAAGCGGCTGAAAACCAACAATCCCGCCAATGTTCTAAATTTATAGCATTATATACATTATGTATATATAACTTCATAAACTTCTTGAACTTCTATTAACTGGGTATTGTTACTGTCATAGCAAATACCTGAGCAAAGATTGAAAATAAAGCTGTTTGAATTCAACCTAACTCAAAACACCTATCTCTGGAAAGCCAAGGGTCAAGGTGAAGGTTGATGTTAGGGCTGGCTGGTAAAGTGCTCCCCCCCCACTTAGGATGACTCTAAACAAGATTAAGCCACAATAAAAAAAACAAGATGGTCAATAGCCAATGGTGTCTGTGTGGATCATTGGTGTGACATATCTCTGCTATCTGTGACTTTATTAACTAGTTATAAAATAAATCTCTCATAAGTGTGTTGGCAGAAATGGTGATAGATATCACACGCCAAGTCTAACACTTTCAACCAAAGCCATTAAACATATATTTATTCGTTGTGGAAGTTTAACCCTGCCTGAGGCCATTCTACCATGCAATCCAAACTACAGCGATGTCACATTGAATATAATTTAATGACACTGCCGACACAAAATACATTGTTGAAGCACTAGGTGTGCTGTTGGACAGGGTTGGGGCCGATGTACTCCTGTACTCGTTCTCATTGTACTCGAGTACACAATTTGAAGTACTTGGATGTAGGCCTACTCAGTACTTGTGTACTCATAACAGGAAGTACTCAGTACTTGTACTCAAGTACATTCATAAAGTACTCGTACTTCCAGAGTACATTCAGAGTACTTTCACCATAAACAGAATATTGTTTTACAATTTATTTCCATTTGTCTGTATAGTCATTTTCAATGGAAATTGGTCATTTATCATTTTAAAGCAGAATCCCTGTAGATTAGGTCACTTTGATTTGAAGCATAAAATATTAATGTTGTGCCATGTATTAACATTAATATGAACTTAAGTAAAACCACTACCGTCATTATGCACATGTTTGTGACATAATTATTATGCAATTTCTGTCTACCCGAATGCTAGTGACTCCAGGCTGCATAACATATTGAACATGGTTAAATAAAGATTGAAATATATTATTATATGTTTGCATTGTTGTTAATTATTGAATAATTTTACTTGGGGGGTGATCTAATGTTATTGATATCTTTGTCTACTTTATTAAACCAGCTACTACATGTGTCTATGTAGATCTAGATCCACCACCTCCTATATGTCAACATGAACTGTCAATATGTACCATTATGAAATAGCAAACTTCAAATAAATTAGTGGTCCTTCATTCACATTACACAGTAGTTATGTTTGAGTAAATGTGATTAAAAATGTACTCATACTTGTACTCGAGTACTTTGAAATGTACTTGTACTTGAGTACATTGATAAAATAACTATGTGTACATGTACTCATACCTGTACTGGTGTACTTTCCCATGTACTCGGCCCCAACCCTACTGTTGGAAAAACATTGGAATAGTACATTTCACAGAAGATGTTGTTGGATTATTTTAATTAGAACAGTATCATTATAGACAGGCACACACACTAAACACTTCTATGTGGTATGTAGGTAATGTTATGGTTACTTGCCCATTATCAGCGAATGGACAGACAGGTGACCAGCCTTTTCAGTAAGGAGTAGAGTAGACAACCCCTTACAAAAAGTAAGCAGCAGCTCACCTCTGGTGGCTTGTAAAAACACTGTCGGGGGGTATGTGAAGGGCTGGTTGTGGAGTAGTGGTAAGTCACAGTTGGGGAAAATGGAGTATTTGGTGCATTCTAGACCACTTTTTTACCAAAACCAAAGTAGCCCACTGGTGTTTTCTGTAGATAAAGATCTTAATACCAAAAAATAGCATAGAATAGTTCATTACACTTTTGTGGTCCAGACACAACCCAAGCTCCGACTTAGCCTTGACCTATTAGTCTCTGGATAAAAGACGGACACCTTCAAATATCTAGCTAAGACACTGTATGTAAATGATGTACTGATGATGAACAAATGATACATCAACAAATGTAACCATTATCGAGACAAAATAATCTGCACATAAACATGGTATTTCAACAACGTATTTATAATCATGTTTTTATACTTCTCTGCCTGTGTTAATGTGGGGTTTTTTCTTCTTATTTCTGTTGACCAGGAATGATGGTGGTAATTAAGCCATGAAGCTGAAAACTAATGATAAGCTAAAAGAAAACAGTAATCACAAAGATGCAGATGGAGAGAGTCACTGAACAACTTCATGTCACTGATGACATACTTGAAGATGCTCTTTCAGAGAAGATGGAATTAAAAGCAATATCTTGTCTTAAAGAAGCCGCATCAGATTCAAGCGGAGAACTACCAAAGCATATAACAGACCAGGACATGGAGATGGAAAATTGCCTGAATCGTGTTGAAAATGTGTCAGAGATGGCTGATTATTTGCACAGGTTAGCTGAAAATCTGCAGCCACCCGGAGTAGACAACCCAGTGATGCCTTCTGTTGTGCTGTCCCTTGTCCGTGATCTGATGTTTTGTTTCAGTGAACATCAGAGTGATAAACTCAAGAATGTTGATGTCAGTTTCACCTGTAAGTTGTGTCAAGCCAAAAAATCCTCTCTCAGAGAAGTCATCCAACACTTGGACTGTGATAATTGTAAACAGGCAAAAAGAGGGCGTGGTCGACCAAGGAAATATCCACTGCCACCTGGTGTGAAACCAGAAAAGCATGTCAAGAAGATTAAGCAGGAGACTGCGCCTCAGGTAATGAATAGTATACTTTTTATTTTCATTAAAGGTGTCTTAATACAATGACTATGTATGTGTGTGTATATATATATATATATATATATATATATATATATATATATATATATAGTCAAGAAGATTAAGCAGGAGACTGGGCCTCAGGTAATGAATAGTATAATTTTTATTTTCATTAAAGGTGTCTTAATACAATGACTATGTATATATATATATATATATATATATATGTGTATGTGTGTGTGTGTCCTTGACTTGTAGGGAAATAATTTTGTAAATTGTGTGTAACAACAATAGGTTTTATAAACTGTGAAATATTTTACCTGTGTAGAAGTGTCCAAGGAATTTCAGTAGGGGTAAATATCATCCATGGGCATATTGAATTTTACTCCCATGGTCATTTGAGGTTCCATTGTGACAATATGGGGCACAAATAGCCCAATCCCGCTACGACTGCTGAAAATGACCAAAGCTCGCTGTTAGGTTAGAAAGCTACGACTGCTCATGCAGAATCTCGGATTACAAAGCAAATAACCATCCCACTTTTTTCAACAATGAAAGAAAATGGACATTTTGTTCTGTTATTTCTTGAATATTTTCTAGATCTAACTGTGTTCAATTTGTTGTCTCACAAAGGTAAGAAAAGTGTTACATTTCCCCCATGTTTACATTCAATATTAAACCTGCGCATAATATCAGCCACCTCATTTACATATAGGTGTATAAAGGCAGAGTTTGTTAAGCTGTGCATCATCTTATTTTACCCATTGACTCGATATGGGCAATAACAGTGGTCACGTGATACTGAATATTCATAGTTTTTACACAATCGCCACGCTGACAGCGTTGTTTCTTCAGCAGGATTGTTTATGTTTGAACTGACACAAATTTCCAAATAAAATATTTTTAAACTTTGATGAATGTGAAAGAAATATAAAACAGGCACATCTCTAGTTTACATTATTTGTGTCCTAAATAAGTAAATGCTGGATTAATGGCCTAATTCACACAAAAATAATGTGCCTGTTGCACTGTTGACCAAAAAGATGGCTGGACTCAATTTGTTGTTTAATAACACCTTCAATGAGAACGGATTTTAGGGCACTCTTTACATACACCTGTATATCAAAACATGCTATCAATATTCAGAATAGATTCATGTATCCAAATATGTGACCATGCCCCTGGCTCAGTCCGAGTATTGAAATCCATCTTGTTTCAAACAGTCCCATTTACATTCATGTTACCAGCCGGTTGGCATATTTTTTCTGACCTAACAACTTGCCTGGGATCCAAATGTGCATGCGTAGCAGGATCAGTCTATTAGTAACATAATTTATACCATTGTCAATTAATTTACCAATTACTGATTGCAGTAATTGTTTGTGGATCGTGATGAATGGTTTCTGAGATTCGTAGATATTGTACTTTAGCAGAAACAAATTAAATTCAAAAGTAAAAAGCTTCTGTTTTATGTCTGTTAAACATAAACAAATCACTTTAGTCCTACTGTAATTATAGATATTTTCTTGTGTTCTTAATTTTGCGAATGCCCACCCATTGGCCAATTTATGGAGCTTTATATTCACGTTATGCATGGTTATTGCCAAAAAAGGTTGCTTTATCATAGCAAGAACACGGAAATATATGTATATTTATTCAAAATTGATAAACCCGTTTTAGAGATGAGGGAGAGAGCTAAATAAAATAAGCCAATTCAAAACCTATTAGCTCACTGACCGTTGCATTGTTTGCGTTAGGTAACCAGAAAACAATTATAATTACCCCAAAGCTACACACATCATTGCCACAGACTTCAACAGACTTTAACAGATTTCTTGAGATTGGAGGGAATCTTGGGTATAACAGCCAATCATAGTGAGAGTAAGAACGAATGGTGGCCAACACATTTTTTTTATTGAAGCCATTGTCACCGGCTTCTGAAATCTGCCTAAATATGCTTGATTGATTAACTTATATTCACATGTGATATTTTTGCAAAATTCACAAAAATATCTTTAATTACAGTATCTTCGTCAAATATTATCTTAATCATGCGAGATGCATTTTGTAAATTTGAATACATTAAACTGAACTTTTTTATATTGATTTACTGAAATGAAGATTAACAGTTATATTCCATTTTTTATTTTATGTGCATGTGTGTATGTTTCTTTTTATTACGCAGTGATATAAAGGACTTGTTGATGATGCTCCAGACATTCTCACTTATTTGAGCAATAAGTGACCTGAGTAATGTGTAATATTATAACTATTATGTTTTACAAGTGTGCTTGATTTATTTGAACAGATCCTTGAGCCTAGTATGCCAGGCAGACGCACAACTCGCATAAGTACTGGATCAATCAAGCGAAAGAGTGCTGCCGAACTTCTTGGCATCAAGATGGAGGTTGATGATGATGAGGGTGATGATGCCGATGATATGATGTTAGCTTATGAAGCAGACAACATAGCTAAGGATCAATCACTTGACAGTGCCAATGTCAGTGATCACACCGACATTGTTCTGAATTTACAGGATATCCTTCGGGCAGCCAATCGGATGAACTGTCAAAACCAGGACTCGGCTGGCTGCGAGATCCAGCTAGGTAAAGAAACTGAGAAAGACATCTGTCACAGCAGTGCCAATGATGGTACAGCCATGATCAATGATTCCAATTCGGAGATGGTGCGGATTTCACTCACACAGGAGCTGCCTTCAAAATACGAGTCGATGAAATTGCAGCAAAAGGTCTCTCTCATCAGTCACTCGAGGGTCAATCTAATACCAGTATCTGCCGCCGAGACGTCAGAGGGTCAAAAGGTCATCACGATCAAACCGAGCGATGTCTGCGGAAATGTGGTAATTCCAGTTATGGACAAGTTGAGTAAGTCCCGAAACGTCATCATTCCTCATTCATTGTTATTAAATGCACTGAAAGAGCATAATGATGACCCAAAACATGAGATGAAGAAAACCATCATCTTGATTGATGATACGAAGGCTGCAGATGGAAAACCTGTACAAAAAGTGGATTTTGTTGAGAAAGAGATAGATGATGCAGCAGCCAATGATAATGATGAAAATGATCCAGACTTTGTAATTAAGGACCACAGGAGCAGTCGTGCTGCTGCCATTGACGATGATGATGATGATAATGATGATGATGGTGGTGAAAATGATGAAGAAGAAGATGCTGATGATGCTGCTGATGGCGATAATCATGATCACGCCTCAAATCATGGTGATATAAAACGCAGGAAGACCAGATCGAGAAGTATTTTCAAGAGAGGACGACCACGCACTTCTTTCTTCGAGAAGTGCACTGCGCGAAGCAGTCATCCTCATCGTTGTAATGTGTGCATCGTCCGCTATTTTAGCACTGAGAAGGAGTTGGATGTTCATTTGTCGGTTCACATATACACAAAAGAAGAAATTGACGCTGAAACCAATCGTAAAGTGAAGTATGCAAAGAGGGAATTGTTCCGTTGTCAGGAGTGCTCTGTGGAGATACCAAATTGGAATCGCATCCTTCGGCACATGATGTCACATGAAGTTTATCAGGAGAAGCTGAAGGGCACTGACTCTGTGAGAAATATATTTGGCAACTTTCTGTGTCCTGTGTGCAAGAAGTCATTTGATAAGAAGTACAACATGATAATGCACTGGAGGAAGATTCACCACAAACAAACACGTACGTGTGAAGTATGCAAGAAGGATCTGACATGCGTTGACGACAAGACGTTCAGCAGACATGTGGACAAGTGCAGAAACGTCACCTACCAGTGCGAGCACTGTTCTTACCACACCACTGTAAACATGAACATGCGCCGACACATGAGAGTGCACACAGGCAATGGCTATATGTGCGACGTCTGCTCGAAGGTGTTTCCCACGAGGCAGCGATGTATGGTACACCAAGAACGACACAAAGCCAACAGGCCACGCTTTTCCTGTGAAGTGTGCTCGAAACTGTTTCTGACAATTGATGCACTTAAGAAGCACTTTGCCAGGTTTCATGTGAAGTCTGACCAGTTCTTTCCATGTCCAAAGTGTAAATATGTTGCCAAAGTGCAAAGTGATCTGCCAAAACATGACAAACTTGTGCATGACAAAAAGTTCAAATGTCAACATGAGGGGTGTTTGTATATGACGAATTCAGAAGTCAGTTACCATCAGCATCTGGAGTACCATGGACCAGATCGTGTGTTCCCATGTCCTTATGATAACTGCTACTACAGCGGCTGTACAGCCAAGCAGCTCTCAGATCACTGTACCACTGTACACAACATACAGAGCAAACATCAGTGTCCAATCTGTCAGAAGTTCTTCAAGAAGAAGACTCACCTGTTACGCCATCTGGTTGTTCACACTGGTGACCAGCCGTACATGTGCCTGGAATGTGGCCAATCCTTCTACAGTCACTCGACCTACTACAGACATCGTCGGAAGACCGGACATGATCTGAAGCGTGAGGGCATTGCCAGCGTGCCGCAGAACATCATCATTACATATCTACAAGAGGATGGCAGGGAAGAGTCGACGGTGGCATTTTCTGCCAAAGGTCAGATGAAGAAAGATGACTTTGCAGAGGAAGATGCTTCTTTCCATAATATTCTGCTGACTACTGATGATTCATCTGTCCAGCTGAGTATGACGAACAATCAGGTCGCCACGACCCAGGACACTGCCATAACATCCGATCAGGTGGTGTTCATTGAGACAACAGACACCCAGGTCATGGATGACATAAGCAAGATGACGCAGAACCAGTCGCTAAGCATCCTATCGCAAGATAATGAGAGTCATGTCATCCAGCGAGTGCCCCTACAAGATGACATCCTTAACGACAATATCAGTGTAGTAGCAGCAAACATGCCATCGTCTGCTGATATAAAGATGATCGGTGAATCGGATATTCTCAGCAACATGATCACAATACCTGACGGCGATGGCCAGCAGCAGTACACTTATGTCCTCTCATCCGAGCAATCGCAGAACTTGATCTCCAGAAACCAGGTGACCCTGAATCTGCCAGAGGGCGCCATCAACATGGATTCTCTCTCCAAGCCAATCGGCAAAGATCTCGTTCAGGAAGTGTTGTACGGCGATGGGGTGGAGGGTAACATTGGTCATGTGGTTGAAGTAACGCCGCCTGGTGATGATGGCCAGAACGGTCAGTTTGCCATCCTGCTCGTACCTTCAGTAACCAGAGATGAGGCAGACACGACCACAAATTTGTTGCAACTCCAGACACAAGGCCAAGATTTACAGCAATAATCTAGGGACACTCGGGTCTGTCGTATGAGGAAGTATGAAGGAAGCCCAAAGACTTGTCTATTTAAGGAATCTAAATATTGACTTATTGATTACTGTTATGAGTGTGTAATGAAATAATTGGCATTAAGTTCGCTCTGCATTCCAAACTGCAGTCAAAATGACTAAATAAATTTGCTTCGGATGTTACAACTAAGATTTACGTTTCATAGAATAAGGAGAATGGATAAAAGTCATGGAAGAAATATTTCTGAATTAAAAAATTAAATTGTGGATGTAATCTTTTATAGCTAACTTCAATTCCCAATTTATCAATTGTTTTTAAATATGCAATATTGGAATTGGCCTTCAATCCCGAAATTGAATTGACCCCATGTCTGGTTTATAATGATCTAGTTAAAGAGGTTGAAAACATTAAAATTCTGTTTTTATGGAGCCAGTTCATTATTTTTGCCATACTAGTTGTTATTTATTTGCCGTAGACTTAAAACCAAATTTGCTTAACTGTATGAAGCATACAACAATCTTCAGTTTGGACTAAATATTTTTCTGAGAATGTTTTGCAAATTTTGAATTATTTTAATTTCTAGCTTACTCATTTACTCCTATCACGTCTTAATGATTCCTGATATGACCTGCATTGTTTTGGTATGCAAGTAAAAAATGTTATTTTTAAGCTAAAACAGCATTTTGAGGTAGAAACTTGATTTGGAGGAATAAATTGTTGTTTTGTGACAGGATGACCAATTTATTACACTTATCAGTAAATTTTATGTTGCTAAAAGTGATTTGATGAAAACATTCTAAACATACAACTCTTTAGGGTGTATATAAAGATTTCAACATTACTTCCCTGACTTAATCAGCAATCTTGTACTATGTTAGCTGTTTTTTTTTTGGGGGGGGGCAATTTTCTCAGACATTAACTTAGTCTGGTTGCCAATATACACAAACAGTTCAGTTGATAGAAATATGTTGCAAGTGTGTCATACCCTAAGTATAATTGGCTAGCTGTGGAGTTATGCCTTGTGTGGCTAGTTATATTTAAAAAATTGGCTAATTTAGCTGCACAGTCATGTTTAATGCCAAGTCCATGTAAGTTTGTATTCCTTTGCACATTCTGGATTGTTTTTTTCCACAACTTAAACCTTTATTCTTGTCAGTGCATGTATCAGATGGTTTGATGAGACCACTGATCTATAACTTTTGTATCGCCATGTTCATTATTCATCCATACCCTCCCCCATGTGACCAATTATGCCCTTCCCATGATGCGTTTGGTTTCTATCCACCAATTGTTATAAGTTACATTATCCACATTAATCTACTAATGTTCACCCAAATACTCGTCTGGTCCCACGTCAACCAGTGGACATCTAGCAACTTTGAACCAATGACCTCCTGACTTTTGACTGATCATTCCATCACTTTGTGGTCATGACCCACCACGTACATTTATACCATCCTTCAATAGAAAAACCAAAACTACCATATAACGTTTTGCTATGATGATCTCTCAGGGTACAGAAATCTAGAAGGGTGTCTTAGTAATCTTGTTTCATCATATCCGATTAGTGATGGTGACATGTAAGGATAATTATTGTTTGTGCAATGTCTGCTGGTGTGTGTGTGTGAAAATTTATTTTTGCATAATAAGGCTAATGTGATATGTATTTAATATACAGTAGGTGAACCTGCGACTCAGTTTGTTTTGTGTTTGTTGCTAATAATAAATTATTGTCTGGCCGAAATTCTATGACATTATTGTCTGTCTGTCTCTACTTTTCTTCTCTATTTGTGTGTGTGTGTGTGTGTGTTCAATCCAGGATTGAATTGATTTAGACTCATGGTTTTAAATTCCAATTATGTGTCTACATAATTACCCTTCCAAACAATTACTTATTGATATTTGGCAATTCAACAATAATTCTTTATAGAACTATCTAAACGTCATATTGTAAGGTAAATAACGCCAAAAGCTACAATTTTGGACGTCGGTTAGCTGATATAAAAATAGACGTCTAGTAGTTATTTATCTTAAAATAATCGATTGCATTTTACCAACGTTTTTTATCAATTGAACATAATCTTGCCATCACAAAATGCATTGAACAAAAATATGTAGCGATTCAGTCAGTTATATCAGTCATAGTAGCCTATGCAGTAACTGAAATAGATGGCCTGATATAATTTTGGACAGGTGAAGAATTGCCAAGTGTGTGCAGCGGATGTGTTATTCCAAACACGACTTTTCATAATAGATTCACAATACTGAATTGCAAAAATATTTTTATTTAAATAAAAATCTGATGTAAAAACATGTAAATAACTTCTATAATTTACATTGTTTTTCTACTAATACAACTTAAATATATCCTACTTTTTCAAACAATTTGTATAACCACGTAACCACTCGTAATTCTGCTTCCAGTCAGATGTTAGGAAATTTGCCAAAACAGTAAGATCTAATTATCAATTGATTAACCTGGTGATTGTTCACTAGGTACTTTAAATATCCGATATGGCTAAACATTCTATTATTATTATTCACTGATCCACAAAATGCTTAGAAATGATGAGACAACGTGTCGGATAATTCTGAAAGGATTCCCCCCCCCCACCTAAATTTACCACATAGAACTAGAAGCATAAAGTACACCGCTATTGTTTCGATCTCCATTACTGTCTCAATGGTAAATTTGTGAATCTAATCTAATATGTATTGAATGTACAGTAGGTAAAGCAAGCTGTGACTTTGTTTGTTTCACTTTTGTTACAAATACAGGGTAGAAATCTAATCACAGTTCATAAATAAATAATTATTTGCCACAAGTACTATTTTTTCTTAAATACCGTTTAACAGTTTGTAATCAATAGAAATTAGCAAAATGTGTGATTAAAACTGAAATAATGAAAAAAAGGAGAAACACTTTCTTACATCGATTCAGGTCTACGACATTTAAATTCAACTTTACAAACAAACGCAAAGTCAAAATGTCATTTTACACGATGTAAGAAATTGGGTTTACATGGAAGAGGCAGACGTGTAGATAGTTTTGATTTATAAATCTGTGTTGAGTTGAATTGTCAGAATTTCACTTCTGAATGAGACTGGGTCTGATATTAGAAGCTCGTGTAATTTGACTGTAATAAATCAAATACAATGATTCTATATATATATATATATATATATATATATGGTCGGTTACAATTAATGTGTACACACACACACACACACACACAAACATAGATTGCCACTTGTACCTTCCTGAATTCTACAAGTCGCTATTGATGCAGTCTGTATTTATTGCTAATAACCTAAAAGAACAAAATGCAACAAATTGCTGTGACCTAATTCCACCACAAAGTGACATAACCTAATACTCTATTACATCTAGCCTTGAGCTAGCACCAAGCTACAAAGTTCTATAATATACAATGTTTGTAATATACTTATTACCTCATGTCTGATACAGTGTTGCTGCAATAATTACAGAAACTGGAGACCTTTACAAACACACTTTATTCATGTGCAAAATGACAAATGTATATATATGTGTGTGTGTGTGTGTGCATGTTTTACCAGTGTAAGAAATTGTACTGGCACAGAAAATCACAAATAATGATTACAATTTCGGGCAGATTAATCAGAAAACTGAATACAGACATTTTTATGCTGAAGTGTGTGTGTGTGTGAAAAATCTCGCATATACAAATGATATAAATATGGTGAGGTAAGCCTATTTCAGCAGATATAATTTTCTAATTCTATAATAGACATTAAATGTGGTGCATATTTTCATGAAGATATTTAAAATATAACCCAGCAGCCACCAATATAATAACTGGTGTTACAAATTTGGAATAAAATGAAAGCAATCAAATCAACTTGCACACACACTCAGACACACACATGTACATGTTTGTTGCAATGAAAAATAATTGCAAGCATTTCACTCTACCTTTAGCTATACAAGGATTAATTTTAACATTAGCTTATCTCCAGCTAAAATAACTGATATCAGAAACACCAAATCATAGATTATAGAACAAACCACATTAAAAGTGATCATCTGAAAGACAAAGGAAATAAAATATGATAACAGTGAACCTTTTTGATAATTAGCACATTAAAAGAAATAACAATAAAGACAACATATACATTTGTAGATCATGTCGAGGGAGAAGTCTTTAAGATAATGCTATTTAATGGCAAGAAGTCCACACTTTGTTGAAAAAGGCCAACTTAGCATATATACTAAAGTCCCACAGACTTGCAAAATGTGTAATGGGTCGTATATATGTACTAAAATTTGATATTTCTTCATCCTGGAAACTCGATCCACAACGTATTTTCTTAAGTAGGTGGCATGTATATAATCAACTGTCCATTTGTCAAATATTGTGAAGTTTACAGTATTAGTTCATTAACTGTAATTATAACGTCTATGAAAATAATGCTTCATATATTAAATAAAAACAAACTTTTGAGATATTTTCATATGGGAAAGGGCATTTCAGAATAACAAGTATTTAATGAAAAGTAAATATAAATTAACCTGCCCCCCCCCAAAAAAAAAAAATTATGAGAATTCTACTCGAGCTCCATGTACAAGACAATATTTACTCACCCTTGGGATGCATTATTAAGGGGAAAATATGTCTACAAATGTTTTATGAATCAGGAAATTTGGGAAATATGTATTTTCAACATGATATGACAAATGATAATAAATAATTAAAATTCAAAGCATTAAAATTGACAACAATTATGACAGAAATCTACATATTTTAATGAGCCATCAAGTAATTAACAAACAGTTGGAACTTTTTAAAATATAGTCATGTTCGATGAATTAATGGAAATAAACTTTAAATCTGACCAGAGAGGAATAAATTTGAGAAAAATGATTATCAAATATTAATTTAGATGACTAAATATCTCCTATAAATATATTGCTATATTTTGGGGTCCATAAAATAAGGACACTTGTTCAACTTAGGTGAAGACAGAAAAGTGATCACAACTTACAATACCTGTAACTTTGCCCAGACTCTGCTGTATTCAATATAAATGAAATATTTTACAGGACAATCTCCCATATACTGATATAGTATAACACCATAACACTGTTTGCTTTATAATTGCTTCTGCCAAATGTATCAGATTTACAGAGAACAGAAAACTTTGAGAGTCCTAGTTAATTCAAATACTGCCATCAAATATTACACTTATACACTATACATGAATATTCAGTTGAGTTCTGAAAATAATACTGCTCTGTTTGATATGCCATTATCATTTACAACATTCATGACTCTAATGGTTTGTATAACCACCTGATAACAAGAGATTTAGTGGATAGAAAATTTTAACAATTTCACAAACAAAATACTGCTTGATTTAAATACTGCTATCAAATACAACAATCGGTACAATACTGCATGCATAAGTTCATGTAAATATCGAAAGTAATACTGCTTTGTTTCGTATAGGGTACAACACTCATAGCTACAACAGCTGGTTATCATATCACAGAAGAGTGCTTTGTTTTGAAACACTTATGTCAGAACATAATTGTACAGCTATAAATGTCAAGTGGAAACTCGAAAACAGATCACACATAATGCTGCTATGTATAAAGATACTTAATGCAGGAGAAATGACATACATACTAACAGCTCAATTAAATCACTTATACACAAGGCACAGGAAATATGCTCAACAATGAATGAAATATTCTAATACATTTGCAAGCATTGATCCTGAATACATTAGTAATAAAAATGGATTCACTTACATAAACAATTCAATCCAGGTTATGAAACAAATCAAAATTAATACAAACATCTCAAGTTGACACCGATATTCAGGACAAGTACTTAAAGACTTTGGATGCAGTGAGCAAATGTACTCGATTGAGCTAACATGACAGTCGACAAAGTCATGTCCAACATAACTGGTAGTAATTCATGAAATTATTAGAGCAAAGATCGGATAAACAGAAAACTATTAAAAAATATTTCAGGCCATTTTATTACCACCATTCTAACTAATAACTAGCAAACTGACTAATTAAAACTTACTCATCACATTAACTCTGTATGTCCTTAGTAAATACTCAAAACAAATCACCATTTTGTAATGATTACTTGACCGTGATTGGTTCTTCAGTCAGTCCGACCTTGACCTAGTCAACATCTCATTGCCTGTGATTGGTTCTTCACTGTATGTGACCTTGCACTAATCACTACCCAATGGCGATTAATTGACTGCTATTGGTTCTTCTGGTTGTGTGACCTTTGTGAAAGGGTTACAGGGAGGCACAGTGGTGACCATCTTTGACATCCTTGATCCACGTTTGTATGCAGAGTCATTCACTGCTGCATGGAAAGGCCTACAATCCACATAGGGAGAGGATATGTTATGAATTAATTCTGTACAAAATAAACTTCATCATTGAAATTGTTATTAACAGTTCTATCATCGATATGGTATGTCATCTTGTGGCCATATTCAGCCATCCTCTAGCTTTTACAGATCAAACACAATAATTATTGATCATCTCGTGGGATACAGATGAAGCGGCTCTCAAAATACATTACGTTATTTCTTTATTCTCTTACATAATTATATAGAACTCAGTCATTTTTAAATACACAATGTTTCAAGCAGTTTGATTCTTCTAAAGGCAGGATCCATCAGTGTGTGTGTGGGGACTTTATATGTATTATTTATACTCATTTAATTCATTATTTATTGGGAGATTATCTTCAAAATATAAGTATTAGCATTCCAAAATTAAATTTTTCACATTTCACAAGTTTATGAAATAGTATGGCTATGTGAACATAAGTAATGTCCCACGTATATCAGATCATTTGAACATAATTTTTTACACATGACTATTTATTTCTGCCGGATGATGATGATGATGATGATGATTGGTGTTTTACAGCCACTTCTGTGCCCATTGTAGGCTAAATGGGCCGAGTGACCTCCAAAGGTAATGAAGTGAAGTCAAAGATGAAACAACTTTCAGATATGCCCACACCGAGATTCGAACACTGGTGATAGTGATCTGTGGTCCCACACATTACCGCTAGACCATCGAGGCACCCTATTTCTAACACTCATTTAATTACAGCTGACTTAGAATAATTTAGGAATGAAACATAAAACCAAGACACCTTCGAAATTTTAAACATGACTTATTGTACATTATCTATACCGACATTGCAACACTGAATAAAATACGTTTATTTTGGATCCAAGAATTAAATTCTTTCAGATATAAAGCACAACTAAAATGACCAATTACCTGTGTTCCCTTGCAGTATACGACATTGGCTCTGATTGGTTGTAATGTGCCGGCACTGAGTTAGGCTTATACCAAGTACAGCCAGTATAACGTGGGATATTTGGACGACTGTAATTATTATGGAAAGAAACATTTGTTATAATAAAAATATTATTAATAATAAATATATTAATAATAATATAGATTTAATCAAATACCCTTAATAGCAAGAGCCAGTCAAATGTGTATGTAAAACCCACTCAGATAATTCAACAATAAACATTATTTATCAGTGAAAACAACATTGAATTGGTGAGTTCTTAGAACAGATTTAAACATTTTATAGTAATCTATGGCTGCAATCAGTGTCATAGATTATGGATGGGCGAGGCATTGGATTCAATCAGCAATGTGGTCAGTTTCAAGCTTCTACTGTATATGTATAGTGGATAGTTTCCAAATGATTAGTGTTTATCTAGCAACACTTATGAACATCAGAAGAATTTTTTTTCAAACACATTATGGGTTTTATATATATATATATATATATATATATATAGATTTAATCAAATATATATCCAAAAAAAATTCTTATTGTAAAATAGAACTATAATATTGACTGAACAATGACTTCCCAAAAGTTGAAACACGTACTATAGGACTGAGATCTCCCATTAATCAATTTAGTGATCATAATTTGGAAAACATTCATGCGCTGTTCAGAATACGAGCAGGAAGAAACTGAAGCAGATCTGATCACTTCAGATGGTCATTTAAACAGAGGTTGTCCTCTAAAGCAAAATGGATAGAACACTTTTAGCAATCTCTTAATGCAGATTTCTTAATGTAGGACATGCTAACTGTATGCATTGATATCTTTTTAAAAGACTATAATTTAATCATGGTATAATACGATTATGATATATTTGGAATTCTGATGACAAACTTGACTTACTGCGCAGTTTCTGTTGGCCATGGCAGTGGATTACGCTTAACTGTAAATGGGTGAAATGGTTCATTAGCATTGTCTATTTCTTCCAAATTCTCAGCACCAACACAGCCACTGAAATGTAGCAGAACATTTATTCTGTAAACATAAAGCATTAATATTTGGTTACTAGAATAACAATATAGATGTATATCAATATTAGTTTTATTGCAACTGCATTAAATCGGATTGAATTCAGTCATTGAATAATTGTACATTGATGTATGTATAACTCACATGAATAAAAATGTCCCAAATCTTAGCATGGTATGAATAAAAAGTTTCAGAGAAACAGGTGTTTCAATCAAAATGTTTTACCAGTCAAAGCAAATTTGAATGAGTGAGTGTTCAGCAGAGATTTTAAAGATTCAAGAGGTAACATATCAAATCACCTTAAGCAGTCTATTGTACAAAGTGGGGGGTAGGGCTAGCTGCTATGCTAAATGCATAATTGCCATTTGAAGCAATTTATCATATATACAGGTTTGATCAATAGTACCTGACTGGACTACTTGAGTTTTGATAATGTCTTTTTAATGGCCTAGAGTTCAATCACCGATTGCATTGAAAGATCTATACTGTAAACACCTATATATTTGCAGACATTAAATGTTATGTTATTTTTTAAATTTAATATACATGGACTTTTAACTTAATGGTTGATCAGCGTGCATGGGCATTAGATCATTTATTTAAGCCATGATGGCACAGTTAGTTACAGCGCTGGATTGAAGCAGGTCTGAGTCGGGGATAATAATATGGTACAGCGTCTCAGAACAGGGTTATCTCTAGTTCTGGCACTACATAAACATGCATTATTGTTATTTATTGTAACATTAGATTTTAAAACTTCTTGATCATTAAATTTCACTTCTTTGGACCTCGCAAAATTTGCGAAGTTAATGTTACGCAAATATTTCGGTGATTACTTTATCCATTTATATATATTAGTAAAACCTTGAAATTAATATGTTGTTTTACTCTGGCCACCAGCATAAATTATTTTGTTTTGATTAACTGGGATTATATAATATTATTCAGTATTTCTGACATGCAGTATTCTGAAATCAGAGAAGACAATTGATGTTATTGTCAAAGATATCATATGGAGTTAGAATAAAATATATCAGCTGCAACAAAGACATGGACTATTGTAAGAAGTGGATGCAATCTTAAGATGATAGTAGCTCAACTCTGCAACACATTCATTCATTTTAATAATAACAACCTCAAGATTTGTTACTGATCCACTGGGCATAACAAAATGTTTACCAACGTGTATTTCTTGTGTCTTCAGAAATTTGCAATAATTTGTTGATACCAAAAATAGAATACATTTATGTTAGCATTATTCAATTTTAGAAGATTTTCACTCATCCAAGGCCAAAATATCAACAACGAAGTGTTCGAGAATTTCAAAGAGAGAAGAAAAAGTTCATTCATTGTCAGGATTCAATTATATACAGAACTCTGTGTCATCAGCATAGAAGTGATATAGAACTGCATATCACTGTTTAATAATCTCAATTAAGAAAGAATCTGTAAATTGTTAAAATCAGAGGTCCACAAACTGAATCTTGTAGTACACCAGGTAATGAACAAGAAACATCATATAGAATATGATGAGCAGACAATAACTGGGAGAATTGTTCTACATAGGACTGAAATGTACCATTTGAGTCTGTTATCTGACATGCCAAACATATATCTTCCAAATGGGAAAATACATATATAATGCTTAACTTAGTCAAATGCATCAGATCAATCCAGGAGGATTAGTAGTAGTATTGGTTCATACTGATCAACTGAAATCATAATATCACTTAGAGAGTTCCGGTGGCCTAGCCGTTAAGCACCCGGCACTTGGTGCCAAGGGTCAGAGGTTTGATCCCAGCAAGAGGTCGAAACCTTTCCAGAGATTAATTTCTCAGCTCACAACATCATGGGTGGCTGACCATGTTAAATGGCACTGCCGTCTCCACTGAATTATTAAAATGAAGAGAGACATTAAAGATCCCCTGAGGATGTAAAACACTCTGGCAATGACCACCCTCAGGGTATTTCGGCTCCATCTTTCCGCACAGCTCCCCTGTGAGTGGTGGGGAGGATTTTCTCAACCACTCCAACATAGAGGCTGTGCTGAATAAGCAACAGCCTGGGGATTCTCCCCAAAAAACAAAGCAAGCATAATATCACTTCTCACTCAAATCAAGGCTCTTAACAGTACTGTAACCAATTTTATATGGAAACTGTTAGATTGTTCTATAACTGATTAGAACTTATAACATCAAAATTATGTATTTCTATTAAAGATTCTAAAAGGTGATGAGTGAGGGGTGAGTGAGTGAGCAGGCAAGCAACCAAGCAAGAGAGTGAGTGCTTAAGAAGTTAAATACAAACACATTGATTAAATGGAGTCATAAGATGTTCGTCAACAGAACTATGGTGCACTGCGTAATTCGAAACAGTTGCTATGAAATCAGCTCATAAATTCCACGCCATTCCATGAAAACATATCAATCTTGAAATTTCACATGAGACTATTTGAATCATGTGCAGTAAATATAGTATTCAGGTGCTGATGATGATTGATGTTTTATGGCCACTTTTGTGCTGATGATTGATGTTTTACGGCCACTTCTGTGCTGATGATTGATGTTTTACAGCCACTTTTGGGCACATGGTAGGCTAAATGAGCTGGAATATAGTATTCAGGAGCGTTCATAAAATAAATACAGTTCAATGTACTCACCCATATAAAGGTATGTGTTGTGCTCTAGGACAAGGGCTGCAGCTGATTATACAAGAATAAAGTGTTTTAGATTGATAATGTCATCTTCATTGAAGTGAATATTCAGAAAATATTTCATTAGATGATCATCATAGAACATTACAGATAGCATAATCACAATACATAACACTCTGGCTGATGTTTTATATAATCAAAACATTAGAGAAGGATAATTAGGCTATTTCATTATTTAGCCATCGTATAGTAATTACAATATATGCGATGAATGCCTCAAGCTTGTGTTTTATAATTACAATATTAAAGAAGGATACTTACAACACAATACCAGGAATTGGTACATTGGTCTTGTAATAACCTTTTCTGGTCTGAAACCAGTCCCAGGATCTGCCAACTTTCTGCAATTTTATATAATTATATGCCAACTACGTATGCGATATAAATATATAATAGGTTAAGGCTTACTTGTCTACTTATTCACTCCCCTTTTCACTGATATGACTGAATGTCTAGGTTTGGGTTTATGACAGTCATAAACCTGTATAATGACATGACAGTGTCATAAACCAATCATAAACTCATTGTAAATACCTTTTTGACATTAGAAACTGTTAGGAAACCATCATAAATATACACTGACAATATTTTGTCATAAACTTACACATCTGATTTATTGTTATTTAGAATCAGTTGTGGATTATCATTATATATCAGATTTAATATAATTATATATTATAGACATCAACATAGAATAATATTGTATGTTGATCTCTACTTTATTTTCCAATTCGATAATAACCAAAATAATTAATCAGAATAACCTTGCCCATACAAAAAAAGACAACTGGGTGTACTCACCTAATGCTCAACTTATGCAAATAAAGTTGAATTAAACTTTTGGAATGCTATAGAATGCTACATTTGAATTTTCCTGATGCAAATGAGCTCACGCTCAACTATTTTGTATACCAATGCTACAGTTGAATTCTTAGTTGCATAAAGGATGTGAGAGTTGGTTATAACCACAGACAAAACATACCAGTATATAATTACTATAGTCTAATAATGGAGCCCCAACTTCTTGGATAATAATTTTATTTTCATTATTATAAAATTATATTAATGACATAGTAATATTCAAGCCACTACTTTTCATATCTGTCTGGGATAAGTATGTTATAAATTTGTTGGTTATAGCAATATTTATGAACATTATATGCTTTTTACAGTTTATGATACTGTCATGTCATAAACTGTCATAAACCTGTTCATGACCTGACATCATAAATCCTGGATTAAACCACGGTTCTTGACATTGTGTCATATACTTGCCAACCCTGTGACTGTCTGAATAATTCACCAGCTCACTTACCCAGACTTTAATAATATGTTTACTACAGACATTGTATTTTCCGTATTTTTCTACAAGCTGTGGTCAAATAATCCAAAGTGTACATAGCAACTGCCATATCTATTTTCTATTCTGAGCATTCATTGACATATGACAATGAATTATAATCTTATATATATACAGCCTTTCATTTATTTAACTTTGCCCACCAAATGTATGTGATCGTATTTCCCAATCATACCTGCCACTCTTCTGCAGATGGTTCATATCGTTTGAGAGTAGAATGCTGTGATATCATATCTGCCTTCTCCTCAAGGGTAGATGTTGGTGGATATTGCTTTGAGGTGAGAACATGATCCCATGGAACTTGCTCGTAGGCTCTGAAATTAATGGCGCAGTTTCACAAATGCATCTTCAGAAGAACAGAGGTTTTATGTCTTAGGAATGATCTATATTAGTACCTGAATCTTAATGAAGTTAATCACTTGTTTGTTGCCAATTATTAGCTGATTATCAGTTTTCCAATGATCAGGTGGTGTTATGGGCTGATATATAATTACACTAGAATTTCAGTAATCCATGGATTGGCAGTTCATGATGCAGCTTTGTTCATGTTTGTTCCCAAACTCCAATATTCAAAGCCACCAATAATCTGAATGTCTGCAAATCAACCTTTGCTCCAAGTATGACCAAATGAATAAATAATAATAAAATGTGACATTTATATGACCAAATGAATGAATCCACCTTTAGTCAGTTCATAGATTAGTGTCAACGGTTTGTGAAAGAAATTAACAAATCATCACAGCTTTGATGATACACATATCATTAAATGGCAGTCATTATTGCCACTGATTTTATGAAAATTATTTGCTTTTGATCATGAAAATGATCAATTAATAATAATGATAATAATGACAAATATCCTTGAAAACAATCCAGCTCAGTGGCACACCTAGTACAGGGGTTGGGAAAACTTATAGTCCAGGTACAATGCAAAATTCATCAACAAATGATCAGATGTTTTGGAAATTAAAATTGGCTTACTGATTGCAAACAAATACATAAAAGTACAAATACAGTTAAATTGTATTTGTTTTCTCACACTGCTCATAGATATAATAATCAAGGTTTGAGCCTTACAAATCTGCTTTTTTTAGCTTTAAGTTTTGGATCCCAGCAGCCACATATTAATGTGATGTAAATGTATCTCATGCCTTTATGATTAGCTGCCTTTAAAAATTAGTTGTCTTTACAAATCATTAAGTAATGATACAGTTCATTTGCTAATTTTCTTTATGCACAGATTATTATAACCTCCCATAATGTACCACCTCTGTTTAGTGACCACTTGATATAATGCCAAAACTGGCCTATTGACAGAGGTTTGATGATATTTTCTGTGCATTTACAACACCAACAAATCTTACCTTTGTGTACTGGATGTGTACACATAACGATGGGCCAGCCGCTCCCGTAATAATTTGTTTTCATCTCCTGGAGTGAATGGTTGCTGTGTAAAGAAAATAAGATTCAAATAAATGTTGAGTCCTTTACATAATTTATAGCACACCGGTAAATCTGTTATCTCCATACAGTATTATTTGTAAAATATTTCAGGTTAATATTTATAACTAAATTAGAACACACTATAATTTTTACAAAACATCTCTTCAGCAGCAATATTATTTACCATACTCTTCGTCATTTCATCAGGCACAGTTCTTGGGTCAACATCGCTTGTCCAACCTGCATACAAAAGGAACAACACTTAATTCAACCTAAGAATGACAAATAAATACAATATCTGTGTAAACATACAAATAGTAACACAGTAACACCATTGACACAGGGGATTTATGGTTGTGGGGAGGGTGGATGGTGAAGGGCTGGCCATGGGTAGTGGTGGTCACACTAACACAGTAGTGGACTGCCTCCACTGAAAAGCCAAGGAGGGGTTAGGGGCTCTCTACTGAACAAATTGGGGAAAATGGAGTATTTGGTTCATTCTAGGCCACTTTTTCACCAAATCTAAAATACACAACCAATTTTCTGATGATAAAATAGGCACTGTAAAATAGATGACGTATAGTGTCGGATGTTGTCTGCTTTTGAAAGGCTGGAAGCCAGGTTAAGACCATCCATGATTAAGGCCAATGAATCACTATCTCAAAGATATGTTGGTGTTCCGTGCTTCTAATAAGGCAACTGATTTATGAGATGGAACATCACTTATAAGAATGTTATTGTATATATTTGCATGTTATATATAAAACATTTAAGAGCAATATAGCTGGGTGTCATGCAATAAAAATAACACAGTAATATTTATACTTCTATTACTACTGTTATGCGCCATCTTGACAACTGGGGCCATTTCGAAATGGGATTGTCCTATTTCTCAACCAGTATGATTTTAAGAATGCTTTCCCATTTAGCAACCATATGGCAATGAAATGTTGCACTGTTATTTCAAAATTTTCTGTATATATTGGCCAGTTATCGAGCAAAATGATATGTTGTTGTGAAAATTAAATTGAATATAAATTATATATATAGATATTTGAACAAATAAATTCTGAAAACAGTAAATGGTCCTCTTCCTGTTTCAAAATGGGAAGTAGTCCAATTTAACAACTTAAAAAATATATGGTTTTCAGAAACTATTTTAAGCATATCATATATAAATCCATACAAACATATGCGAAAATAATAAATTCATATTTTACAAAATGGTGCACGATCAAATTTATCACAAGTGATCATGCTGATGCTGTGCTGAATCAAATGGTTGCGAAAATGGGTGGCCCATCTTACAAGCACAAGGTTTGCAGTGTAGTCACTAGTTGTGAAATGGGCAAAGTTGCAAAATGGGTTGGCATACTAAATCTACTACTAATACTAATATTATTATTTTTATGAGATGCACCTTACCTCCAAGGGAAGATCTAATTGTAGCATCAGATACCTTTCGACTGTTCCAAGGATATGGTGTGCCCACCTCACGTTCAGAACGCCTTTGCGTCTCTGGCGGTGCTGAGTGTTGACCAGCCCGTATCGAGTTGATATCCTGTGGAGCTTTTGACTGGGGCGTTGCGTTCAGCTGGACCAACGATGGTATGTGCGCGTGACCGGTGTTCCTATCTTTATCGCCGGCAACACTTACAAATCCTGATACCGGATCAATTATATTGTCACAGCTCCTATATGGTGCCGGTGCTCTATAATCACCTTCGTCGTTCCACCTTTTGAAAGCGGGATCGGCCAAATTCTGTGGGTCTTTGAAAGAGTCGACGTCCTTCCGACCAACCAACGACGGAAACTTCATATGGCGTTCTCTCCTTTGTTTTTCTATCTGATCCACGGCTGTGCCATTTGCGTTCGTATCGCATCTGAGATAGGCGTGGAAATGTGGCCTTGTTTTGGTGAGGGAGTCGGATAAAACCGTGCTAGGAGCCACTACTTCTGTCATGTTTTTATTCCGTGTGGTACTTTTGCATATAAATTTGCGACAGGTTTGTCGGTTTCATTAATTTCGGCGACAGAAGTAGCCTTAAAAGTTTCATATGTACCAATATAGATATATACCAATCAAGCAATGTTTACAACCATTTCAGCCGGCTCTCGTTCCTTAGGTGGCCATGTTTTCTATCCTATGTAAACTTCCGTTGTTGCCATAGTCACCTAGTTTATATCCGATAGTCTTTTTAATACATCAGGCACTAATTACGAATTATCGACAACTATTATTATTATTGAGTTTCCCAAATTGTATTTTGAGTTCAAATATGATTGTTTATCATTTTTAAATCAATAGATATTGATTAAGAATAATATCTCTAGTAATCAAGATACTAGTACTGGTAGTAAAAAAATCATGATTTATGAAGTGATTATTTTGTTGAATGTCTGCACGTTATGATATATATATAAAACGCTTCAATTATGGTAGCCATGGTAAAAGCTTAAATTTTCGTGATATTTATATATACAACACCTCAACCCGCGGTGCGTGACTCTGTGACCCAGTTGTGAAGTGTGGTTGTTCACAAACTAGACTTTCTACCCTGATTCAAATCCTGGATGAGCTATTTTAGAAGAATGTTAATTAATTTCATCTGTTATTTCGAATCACCGACTTCTGAAATACTATGCATAAAAGTGGCTTTAAAACAGCAACATTTATATCTTCAATTATCGGTAATCGCACATACATCACAAATCTAATTGCGCCAAAAAACCTTTCAACAAACATACTGATTAATTTCATGTATGGACTAAAAGGGATTATAGCCACACACACACATATATATATATATATATATATATATACAGAGAGAGAGAGAGAGAGAGAGACACATGCATACCTCTGGTAATTATAATGTGGTCGCGCATGCAGACACACACACACACAGAGGGAGAGAGCTAGACAGACGCGCGCGCACGCACACACATCTGGTAATTATAATATGTGTAATTTTAATAACCAAACATTTCTGAAAACGGCTGAATTTTGTTTAGCATCGATCCTAAACAGACCAATGGAAAAGCAAGATATTATTGGTGCATGGTCATCTCACCGGATAAAGTATAATGATAAACTTTAAGTCTTCAACACGTAAATGTACAGTGCGTTATCAACTGTAGTATTGGTGGACTTAAAACTTCTAAAACTATGTGCTGCTAAATACAAATGCAATGGAACATATGCGTCACTGTCTAATGTCCATGTGCCTGCTTATTGATAAAGTTAAGGCACTTATATTTTATTCACTTAAAGTCTAATTAAGTAGCCATTCGCTTCAAGCAATGTCGATGGTTGTTCATAACTGAGGCTGTTATTAAAAACAATTAAAAAACAGTTAGTATTTTCAGCTTTCATATATAGCGCCAAATGCCAACCAACCAATCGATACCAGCTCCTAACATCATTAGCCGAGGCATGCCACTGACAATCTGTACTGAAGGGCGTATTTTACGTGTGACAAATTTCCCAGATGCGGAAGCCATAAAACCGGAAGTGGCTGCCTGCTAGAGGCAGATGAGCAATGGCGCTCAGGAGGAAGGGTATGTCTCAAACAGGCGAAAATGGACGCTCGAAATCGCAACATTTCACGTCGAACAGGCACAAAATGTCGAAAAAGGATACACCGGAGTGCGGAAGAAGCCAACCGCGCGACGAACCCGGATCGTCGAAACGTGGCCTGCCGTATATAGTTGTTCTAGTCCTGTGTGGTAAGTTTGTTGTTTTGTTGACTTCAGCTGTCGTCTAAATTCGATTGTTAAAGAAGTTGTTTTACATTTGAGTCTGGTTGTTTTATTTTGGTTTGAGTAGATGCACAATACCTGACTGTAGATTATTGCCGACTAACTGTCATTATCGTAACAGTGTTGCTGTTTGCTGATATACGATTATAAGTAGACCATACCAGTGAAGATTACGATGACGATCAGTTCGATTTGTAAATATTGCAAGCAACTTGAACTTAAAGACGAAGTTTTAGTTCAGTTTATTTATATGAGTAACCGAAACCGTCTTCTTCCTAAGCCTCTTCTTCCAAAACTAGACAACACCGACTATTGACGGCTCTATCAGAGTCTATGCTGGCTAACTGGTTTATTCGCCCTCGATTTTATTCGCCTGTGGCCCTGTCCGTTACTTACGCCACGTTTTATATTCGTCTTCGGGAACCATCGCCTTCGATTTTATTTGTCTGTTAATTAGTTAAAATACAAGTTATCACCAAATAGATAAAATACAATAACAACATATTACCAAATAGTTAAAATACAAGTTATTACCAAATAGTTTAAATACAAGTTATTACCAAATAAAAAAACAGATTGACCAGAGCAGCAAACTATATACTATATATAGTCTACCGGTATACAGCAGCAGTATCCATGGTTTGTAGATCTGGCTGACCTCACGGAGTAGCTCCTTTCCATTAAATTGTTTCACAACATAATCTTCCTACAATGCGAAGGTCTTTGTCTGCCGATTTTTATATTTTAAGCATTGTATTCCAGGGTGACAGGTTGGTTATCTTCATGTAGGATGTACAGTTAGATATTATTCTAAATGGTTAGAATCAGGGTTAGAGTTTAACCTCCAGGGCTTAAACTGATTTAGCCCAGCTGGGTGGATTAAATCTGGATTTTTCTCAGAACAAAGTATATCGCTTAGCAAATTTATACATAGACTCAGATGAATAGACTACATGAACTGTAGTTGTTAGGCTGTTATGCATTTTTTAACTGTTATTAAGATGCTGACAGTTTGCAAAAATCAGAAACACTTAGACACTATCACACTGTAGTAAGAAACCTTGTATGGGTGTGAATTCTGGTCTGTATGATCTGCCCATTATGTTGCTCTGTTTTCATCAAGTTTGGCATCAGTTGAGAGGATGTTCTCCAACTTCGGTGCTATCTAGACAAAGCTGCGCAACATGTTGGGTCTAGAGAAAGCAGGTAAGCTAGTCTCTTGCTATGGTGAACTTTGTGATGGTGCACTTAAACTGGTGAATATCTGAACACCTTTCTTATTGTTTCGTGTGTTCGATGTACAATTAAAAATTTGTTTAACTCCATTTAGCTCAACCTAGGTTTAACCCAGGGGTGAGGGTTTTTACAGACTACTTTTTACCATGAGTAGGTACTCTGAGTACCTACTTGGAATCCCTTCTCCGAGTAGTTTATATTCCAAGTTCGATTGTGATGGAAGAAATATTTCTGAATTAAAAAAATAATTTGTGGATTTAATTCTTTTGTAGGAAATTCCAAATTTATCAATTCCAATTCATTTTTTTTAAATAATCCATTTGGGAATTGACTATGAATTTCGGAATTGAATTGACCCTATGTCTGCCTACTAACACTGGATGTATTATGGCATAAACTAATAGGGAAATGGTACTGTAACATGACAATGAACTACAATCAGGGAAGTATTTAACATTCTACTCCAGTTTGATGATAATTCCGTTTGATGTGCTTGGCTACACTCAATATTATAAGCCGGCTGGTCTGTAAAATGAAAATATTTGTCTGAAGTAGTAGTTGAATTGTCAAGAACGATAAAGTTTGGATCCATTAGCATATTAGCTCAGTAATGTTTCCACTCATTCCTGTTAGTGGTAACAAGAAGCAGACACTATGGACAGTTAAGAAATATTTTCACCCGTTTATTCAAACAGCCGTGCCACATACCATCTGTTATCATTAAGCCAATGTGAATAATTGTACCAGTTTTGACGTGCTTAATTACATAATTATAATTAAGCAGTCGTGTACTGTTTAACTCACTGAAAGCTTGCTTTGTTTGGTGTCTATGATAAAGATCAGCCAGCACTATTCTCCCTATTTTAGACATGAATTATTTGCATATTGCTATTTCATATTTGGCAAATTGAGAACGTTGTAGCTTTGTTTAAATGATTTTTGTGTATTCATTAAGCCACTGGTACCACTGGAAGCGATGATTATGTAACCGTACAGTAATGTGATATATATATAAAAGATATGAAAATGCAATCACTGTAACTTCTGGCATTACTGGAATTAACCCAGTCTTGATCTGTAGGAGGTTGGGTTGCTGCTGACACTGACAGACATAGTGCTGGCTAGCAAAAAAATAAATAATGTCAGAATTGTTTCTATGAAGACGAAGTTGTATATATTTGCATAATATATGTAAGAAGAATTTTTCTGTCAAAGTGTAGAGCGTTGGATCACAGATCACTACCACCTGAGTTCGAATCTTGGCGTGGGCATATCTGAAGTTTGTTTCATCTTTGACTTCACTTAATGACCTTTGGAGGTCGCTCAGCCCATTTAGCCTACCATGTGCACAAAAGTGGCCGTAAAAAATCAATAATCATCATCATCATCTGTCAAAGTGGCATATTTAGGATCAATTGACCAGAATGTTTATTGATTTATTTTCCATAAATAATAATAATGTAGATTTAATAGCATCTCCTTAGTAGTATGAGCCTTTCAAAGTTGCTGTACAGTGGTACTCCAATAAGATATAAAACTCAATGTAAAATTTGAATGATCAACATTATTTAACATTGAGTGTAACCATAAAGAGAGCAGATTTAAACTCTTCAATTGATGAAGTACTGCTACTTATAATCTCCACCAACAATCTGTTTCACTTAATGTAAGTTGTGACATTAAACATACAATCGCCAGATGACGCCCGTAGACACGTGGGTGGCTACAGTAGTATCTGATTGGATGACCTGATTTTATTTTATGGGACACGTTTGAATTAATTGGTAGTGTGGTTAGACATGGATCACTAGGATGGTGGTTCGAATCCTCATTTATGGGATTTCCATTTTACCGTAATAAGACGCTAATCTCTCTGATTGTACCAGGTGAATAAAAGTGGGTATCAAGTAATCAGACATGGGGTCTATTCAATTTGGGAACTAATGTGGCAATTCCAGAAATGGAATTACTTATTTAAAAAATTGGAATTGATAAATTTGGAATTGAAGTTTGCTACAGAAAACAGTTAAATATACCAATTAATTTACCATTTAATTTTTTAATTCAGAAATATTTCTACCAGGACAATCTTCCCTTGAATATAAACTATTGGAAAAATGGGTAGATACTCAGAGTAGGTATTCGGAGTACCTACTCATGGTAAAAATGGAATTGATAAATGTGATGTGGAATTGACAAAATGGAATTGATCCCATGTCTGCAAGTAATACTGTTTTAATCTATTTTTTATTCTTCTATGTCATTTAGTAATAAAGTAAATGTTAAGTGGTCTAGGCTGTGGTAATATTAAGTCCCAAGGCAACTTTTCTTGATTTCCTTTTTGGGGGTAATGCAGTATCCCTAGCTTAAGCCTAAAACCCTTTCTTTCAATGGTTCTTTAGCATATTCCCGTAGCACAGTTGATGGTTGCATACTCAGTTCTGAAGTCAGGGTTCAAAACCCATGTTACCATGATCTGCAGAATGTTTCATCTTTTCTTGAGTGCTTCATTTCTCTACTGAACAGCCCCTCAGCTTTATGATCCAAGCGTAACCTGTGTGCCAAAGCTAGACATCACACTCTTTCCAATAGTCATTCGCCATTACTGAATATTTAGTTGCAGCTAAACAAACTTTAGAGATTTGGAGAGCTATTGAAATGGTCAGCCAAAGATCAATTTGAATACTTGAAAATCTAATATGGATGGTTTGTGGACTTGTTAGGATGATGATTATTGTTGTTTTACGGCCACTTTTGTGCACACGTAGACTAAATGGGCCGATTGGACTTTTTAGGAGTGTGTAACTGTAAAGAAATTTTTTGATGCCGTCTAAGACATTAAGTTCTCAGATTTAATACCTCTCTTGCTCTGGACCCAAGGATAGAGGACTCCCGACTGTCCTGCATTAATAGTTCCAGTTTATAATTCTGTGTGCTGTACTGCAACAGTTTTATTTATGCTTGAAAACCAGTAAATGTCCCCTCTGCCACTATCCCAAGACTGTTCCATTAGTACAGCGGTTTATGCACTCTGCTGCAAATCTCATAGTTGCGCGTTAGAATCTAGCTCATGCCTGTGTTTGTAGGCTGTTTCCCCAAGGAGTTATAATAATAATATGTTACCTTTAATATATAGCGCACTTGCCAGCTAAATAGGTGTTCTAAAGGGCTTTATGGTATTATTATCACTGACTCAGCACATATATCAACTCCCACGGGAGTATACAACATATAATAATTACAAAACATCTATTGCGCCAATATCCTCGAAAAGAATCGAGCTCACTGGCGTACCTAGTACAGGTGTTGGGAAAACTCATAGACCCGCTACGATGCACAGTTCATCAACAATTAATAATGGTATTTTATATAGCGCTTTATTCAACCAAAATTGCTCTATGGTGCTTCACATTTAAAACACAATTAAAACATATTCTGAACTCATACAGATCAAATACATTTCAAACATAATAAACTGGTTTAATATTATAAATAAAAGGGTTTTAAGAACCTTACAAAATATGTCTTTATTTGCTGCAAGTTTAATGTGTTTTGGCAACTTGTTCCATAGCCTGGGAGCTGATGCTCGGAAGGATCTCTCTCCGTACAATGCTGTGTGGCTTCTTGGTAGCCTCAAAAGTGAATAGGACTCAGATTGGAGCATTCTCACTGTTATATATGTTTCGATCAGATCGCTTAGATACAGTGATGCTGTTCCACTCAATACATTAAATGTATGAAACAGGATCATGTACAATGATCTGAAACTTACAGGAAACCAGTGCGGCTGGAACAAAACTGATGTTATATGTTCCCCTTTGTGAGTTCGTGTCACCAGACCTGCAGCACAGTTCTGCACTCGCTGTAGGTGGTTTGTCAGATAGAGGGGGTTATTATATAACAATGCATTGCCATAGTCCAGTCGAGTAATAATAATTCCATTATAACCTCAAAGCATTAATCATACACCCAGCCAGACACATCCTGTCAGATTCTCATTTTTCGCTGAGTGAATCAGTCGTCACATGACCGCATTCCAGCTCCGGAGCCTCGAGCCTCCGATCCTTTGGTTACGAGAACTACTCTCTAACTAACTGGGCCATCATGATTGGTTGACCAGATTTCCCAATTGTGACCTGAGTGTCGAGTTTAAATAAACCAACCAAACTACCACTGTACCATTTGACAAAGCATTTTTAGGTTCAATGTAGGTATTTAATTGTTATTTAAGCGGTGCAGGTGGGACTCAGCTAGCAGCTTTAGCTATTGAACGTCGAAAGCTCTAAACAAACACTCCTTCTGATTGGTGAATGTTATATCTGAAATATCCGGTTCTGGTTGCAGTTGTTGTTGTCGTCATATTAGTCAGTTCACAATACAATCAAGTTGCATTGAAAATCTTTGACTTCATGCATCAATATGACATGCACCTCGCCCAGTTTGTGCCATCTATATTCCTTGTCTTGTTCGAAATGCAGCAATTTGTTCGTTTTTTGAGGAATGAACGGCTGTGAGGAAGTATTTTGGGGATCACTTAATGTGGAAATTATACGTTTTATACTTATCTCCTTCATTAATGTAATAATTTAGTAAAAGTGAATGAATCTAATTGCAATTATGACTGAATGCCAAATCAGTCAGGTAAAGTAATTAAAGTTAATCAGTGCAAAAAGGTTGATCCTGTAATTACTGCTAATTGTGGTCTCTTCTTTGATCATCTTTATTGCAAATTTTAAAAAAAAGTAAGAAGCCATGTTTGTTTATAAGGTTTCCTGTTGGATGATTGGATCCTGAAGACTATCTCTCATTGTCTGTATTCTGCTTAATAGTCATTATTTTTGGCTTTAGAATGAAATGATACACTTTGTTCGTGTTAGGCCCAGCCGTACCTGGTATTTTATAAATAAATAAAAAATAAATGTCAAAATGTTAAGCCAGAATGTTTTCATATAGATAGTCTCTGTGAGTCGTCTCCATGGTCTAGTTGGTAGCGCGTTGGACCACAGATCACTACCACTTGAGTTCGAATTTCGGTGTGGGCATATCTGAAGGGTTTTTCATCTTTACCTTTAGAGGTCGCTCGGCCCATTTAGCCAACCATGTGCATAAAAGTGGCCGTAAAACACCAATCATCAATCATAGATATTTTCTGTTCATTCACAGTTGGTGCTTTTGTAGCTCAGTCGTTAGAGCACTGTGCTGCAAACATCCAGGTCAGGGTTTGAATCCCGCTCTTATCTGTGTTAGTGGGATGTTTCACCCTGGACTTACCTCACAGCCATAATGTTCCAGGTGTTACCAATGCACTCACTGACTATTTGTTTAGGACACTCAGATGGCCCAGTGGTTAGAGTATTGCACTGCAAACTTCCAGGTTGTGGGTTTGAATCCGACTTTTGTGAGATGTTTTCCTAGATGCGGCTATACGGTCCATGGTGTGACCAGTGCTGATCTGACATGGGGTCAATTCCATTTTGTCAATTCCACATCAAATTGATCAATTCCAATCCCCCTTTTTTTTAAATAAGCAATTCCGGAATTGAATTGACCCCATGTCTGCCATGGGATTTCTGGAATAGTCCAAGGTGTTCCGGACATCCTGCGGAACTTTTAGCACAGAGCAAAGCATCTTCAGCTGCCTGTTCCATACAGTCTTGTTTGCAGCCTGTAGCTTTGTGTATCCATCAAACAGATCAGCAGCTGAAGTAGACCGGTGAACATTCGAAACGAGATTCCAGACTTTTGCGATAACATTATTCAATTAACCGGCTTGCTCGAGACCATCCTTCAACACAGGTGGGAGCGTGTGAGCAAAGCACAGACTTTGATGTACCTACGTGGAATACCGACTTCGAGTAGTTTATATTCCAAGTAGTCATGAAAGAAATATTTCTGAATTAAAAAATTAATTGGTGGATTTAATTTGTCTGTAGCAAATTACAAATTTAGCAATTCCAATTCTACTTTTTTTAAATAAGCAATTTTGGAATTGCTCATCAATTCCAATTCCGGAATCGAATTGGTCCTGAGTCTGAATAACTCGAATATTAAAAAAAAAACACCATTTGTTCACACTGAGCTAGCTCTCAGTCTCACATGGAGTTGCACAAGGAGTACTTATTCCGGTAAATATAGCTTCCCTTCTATACCAGGAGAACCGCCATCAGGTCGAATTGTTGATGCTATAATATGTAGCTGTTCTACAAGATAATTGGTGTTTTACAGCCATCCTTGTGCACATAGTAGGCTAAATAGGCAGAGCAACCTGCAAAGGTAATGAAGCAAAGTCAAAGATGAAACACCCTTCAGATATGCCCATGCCGAGATTCGAACGAGGGTGGCAGTGATCGGTGATCCAACATGCTGCCAGTAGACAACGGAGGAGCCACAGCTCTTATGCAACGTACTGCGTATAAATAATGTCTAGTTAAGGACTGGAGTGAGTAAATTTAATTTTCCGGCATGACACACGGTCGATTCTGAACAGTACTTCTATTATTAATTGAGTTATATCAGGATGACAGTTGGCTGGGGAATGAGTTGTTTGATTGGATGTCCACATATCACTGATGAGGTAGGAAATACAATGGATAAATACTGTCTAAAACTATATTCTGCACATAACTACTCTAATGTATGGTGATTGTGTACTGTTTATAAATTACTGCACCGGAAATATACACGAACATCAGATTGTACACTGTGTGCATAATCGTGATCACGTAGTATTTAAATGGAAAGACACTTAGTTTTGTTTGTTCTGAAGTTTCGTTGTCTGAATTCTCTCTCTCACATACACACACACAGTGGTTAAACAAACCCTCAAATCAGGGTTCAAATTGAATCAAGTTACTCCATAGAATCGCCTGTCAGCCACTCGTCCCATGCCTGACCTGTGTCAAGACCTAACAAACCCCTCTGTGTGTATGTGTCTGTGTGTGTGCTTGCAAACCAGCTTCCTGGCTGTGATCCCATTTGTTATAAAAAATCCCACCCGCCTTGTCTTTTTAAGTAGTATAATCTTCTGTATATGTTGTATCAATTTAAACTATTTTCAAGCATCCAGTTGTTATTATATTCCCCAATCCTATACTCCGCTGTGTATATATTATTTTTAGTCATAATTCTAAAGCGGCCACCTCCACATCCCTGCATATTTTTGTCGCGCTATCGTTATCCGCTGATTTCCCTTGGTATTGCTCATTTTGTTCTAGTACAAGTGCTTTGAACAATTTGTTATTATATAATATGTGGCTGGGTTCATTGTCTTGACAAGGGATGTCAGTGCCGGGGAGGGGGGGTTGCAGATTGTGGCATGTAACAATATGGTATATTGATATCAATTAGAGAAAAAGATGGTTTGGATTTGTATAGGATACCTGGAGCTCCTCTGCTGCTGCCCGTGCGAAATATGATGAAATGTATAATGGTTTTGCGATGTTTGCAAGGTATTGGTTCAAATAATTATGGCTTAAGCTAGCTAGGTGATGTTTTCACTCTTTTGCCTTATGGATCCTGTTGTAAATGTCTGAATAAAGGGTAATCCATAATTGTAGTTGATATTAATTGCATGATTATAGATTTATTGTATTGCTCAAGCTATCTAATTTATCATCTTAATTGACTTGTAAAATTTAATCCAGTCTGTGCTGAGATAATTTAAAGGTCCCAGTAACTTTTCAATGAAAAGTATTCTCAAATATTGATGTAAAATTTATATATATATATATATATATATATATATATATATATATATAATATGTGTCTGTGTGTTTATATTACTCAGTATTTATAATCGATTGAATTTTAATCTTACAAAACGTATCAGATCACATTAGCTTACAGACATCTTTCTTCATAGTCAGCATATTATAAATAGATCTTTGATAAATAACAAACAGTGATGCCAATGTTCCGCAGATTTCCGAGGTTGTCTGTCTGTTCTGGATCATTTACTTCGATTGTTCGCAGAGTTTTTTTCTTGTTTTCCATTGCCATCCCTGATAATAAGACCCTATATGTTTGTTAAACATCAACAAAGATATTTGGTGACAGGTCTTTCACTGCTGCTTAACCACTCATAGACCTTAGAATGTACTAATATTGCAGACACTCGCACCAAATATACAGTTACTGGGTTTAAGTTTCCTCTTGAGTCACTTCTCTTTAATGCTGTTTTTGGCGGGAACCAAATTCTGACATTATTCTTATCGTATTCAGCATTTTAGGTGTTTAGGTTATTTCTGAAGGGTGTTTCATCTTTGACTTCGCTTCGTTACCTTTAGAGGTCGCTCGGCCTTCTAGCCTACCATGTGCGCAAAAGTGGCCGTAAAACATCAATCATGGCCATCCAAGGTTATTTACTTGTGGCCATTCTGTAGGCATCATTGTTAGTGCTGTAAACCTCCAGGTTGTGGGTTTGAATCCATCTCTTGGCTGTGTTTTGGGGATTTGTTTTCCTTGGTGGGCTAAACAACTTGACTTCATTACACAGTTATTTATGTATCACCTGTATAGTGACATAAAGTTTTTTTTAAATAATTATGTCTCATTTTATTATTATAGTCAGTAATGACTAATATTTGATTTTATTACTTTCAGGTTGTGTATGTGGCTATTTACACAGGTAAGTGTGACTTATGACTTTTAATAATAAGTTTTGATATTTTATGAGGAGAATTAGGAGAAACAATTTGTGATATGATACTGGGTGACTGATCTGATACTGGGTGATTGATCTGATAGTGGGTGAGTGATCTGATACTGGGTGAGTGATCTGATACTGGGTGAGTGATCTGATAGTGGGTGAGTGATGTGATAGTGGGTGATCTGAAACTGGGTGAGTGATCTGATAGTGGGTGAGTGATGTGATAGTGGGTGAGTGATGTGATAGTGGGTGAGTGATCTGATACTGGGTGAGTGATGTGATACTGGATTTGTCATTAATGTGATATTCTGTGAGGGTAATGTGGTGTTGCGTGAGTGGATGAGGCAATGTTGGCTGAGTGGGTAATGTGATTTTGGGTTAGAGGGTAACGAAGTGCTGTTTGAGTGGGTGAGATGATGTTGGTTGAGTGGGTAATATGTTGTAGGATAGGTGGGTAATGAGGTGATAGTGGATAAGTGAGTGATGTGGTGAGTGGATGATATTGTGCTGGATGAGTGGGTTATCTAGTGTAGGGTGATCCTAGGTGAGTGGATAATGTGATACTGAGTGATGTAGTGTTGGGTGAGTGGGAAATTTAGTATTCAGGTTGAGTGGATAAGGTAGTACTGAGCGATGTAGTGTTGGGTGAATGGGTAATATGTGCCTGAAATACCACACCCATACAACTAATGTAATAACAGTGGGTTGATATATCTTGTCTAATTAGTGTATTTTGTGATTGTATATGATATAATTGTATGTTCCTTATATGATGGAGGGAGTTCGTGGGATATATAGTTAGTGATTGGGTCGTACAGTCGTGTTATACTGAGTTGTTTGCGTGATAAATTACGTGATACTTTGTGAGTTAGAAAGTATATGAAATATAAAGAAGCTGAGTGCCTCATGTGTTACTAGCTGAGTAGATACGGTATGTTGATGCATATGGATCACATAATAGTCATGGGTCATGTGATGACTAGGGATCATTATGTGATAGACATAGGTCGTCTGATGACTAGGGATCATTATGTGATAGACATGGGTCGTGTGATGACTAGGGATCATTATGTGATAGACATGGGTCGTGTGATGACTAGGGATCATTATGTGATAGACATGGGTCGTGTGATGACTAGGGATCATTATGTGATAGACATGGGTCGTGTGATGACTAGGGATCATTATGTGATAGACATGGGTCATGTGATGACTAGGGATTATTATGTGACAGACATGGGTCATGTGATGGCCGGGAGTTATCGTGTGGTGGCCGGGGGTTATCGTGTGATGGCCGGGGGTCTGATTTTGATTTGTTTCATTTCGTCTTCAGCCATCTCGAAACAGGATATTTATTTCTGTTGTAGTCCCTTTTTGTAGTCCCTATGTGGACTCGTAGTCGCTATTTGTAGTCCCTCTATGGACTATCGGCGATCTGAACCGAGAAATTAACATCCGATTTGTTCTGAAACTTTGTGAGCATTGATTATGATTCGATTCCTGGATTGGCTTAAGTGTTTTACCTGGAGTCTACTTGAGTTCATGGTCGTGTGAGTAGCCCTGACGTACGTATTGGGTTCGGGTAGCAGACCTTTATCGGTTTGTTACTTGTAAACTGATTCTCCTAAAAGGATCCCTTCCCACACACATACACGCACGCACATGCACGGACATGAAAAGCTGATGATATCCAACCTATCGACTGATGGTTCGTTCAGACATAATAACAGCGTAATGGTTTGTGGAAGTATAGGTTTTTATGGATATATAGATCTTGGTACTCTGAGCCAGTACCATATATATATATATATATATATATATGTGTGTGTGTGTGTGTGTGTGTCATGAAACGCGGACATGTGCGTGCAGATATGTACACACAGACATACGCAGAGAGCCACCAACATCACCTAGCCATCAACCTCAGTGTTACTATTGACCTGTTTAGTATCATAATACAGCCGAGCGGACTAATTGGTCGACTTGTGTGACAAAGCTCTCTCAGTGTCTACAGCCACTCATCGAGCAATCAATATGTGATTACTCGGAACTAAGTGCTGTAATGACATTTCTTTGTCCAGTCGGTAGCGTGGCCGTGATTTGACCGTGTATGCGAGTTCGTAAAACGGCGTCGCTATTGATCTGGCGGTCAGGGTTCTAATTGTGTTGGCGTGCGGAGCACCTGAAAAAGTCAGCGAATAGATCTGTGGTTGTTCTGTGGTCGAGCGTATGTTTGCTTTTGTCTGGCTCTGTTTTTGTCTCCAAGTCCATTTCACCTGGTACTATATTGGGCGAGTGGTTACTCCTTGGGTAGAAGTGCGCGAATCGGGCTGAAAGTGGGTTGTTTATGAATGAAACATCCCACAGACTAAGGGCGACATTGTTAGAATTTTATCCCACAAGTCAGAGCCCCTTGAATACACCAAGCCACCAGCTATAATGTGTGAGCAGCGTTTATTGTTCGATCGTCAATAATTCTGGTTTCCATCTAAATGCCATTAGTTTGTTGAGTCATCAGTATTCATCATCGCATGGGGATGTTCGCATCATTTGGCTGTATAACATTTATGTTGAATGATATCTGACGTGTTATATTTCTTCGGGTGTCGTAACGTTTCTTCCCACTTAAACTTAGTTTTATTTAGTGACTAGTGCCGAGTGTCTGTTGTTTTCCCCCCTTCTTCTTCAAAGATGGTTAAAGAACATTGAGTAATATCGATCGTCATGTTGTTGACAGGCACAAAGAATTTGAATTTCCCACATCCGGGTGCTGAAATCATCACATACTTGTAGTAAGGAGAATCATTGTCAAATTGCTACTTCTGTCTTACTGACTGGGCATTGAATGGACATATTTTATATTGAGTACCCAGCTTTACATCATTTATGGCCTACATCAAATTCGCCTTTACGCCACCAGTTTGCCAGAGTAAATTTCAGTTCAGCTACGTCACCTACGTCATATTAGAATGACGTTAAATAAATAAATTAATAACAAGAGAAAAGAATCTAAAATACACTAAAAACACATTCTGAAAAATGCATATACATTAAAATATTTACATAGAAAGGCATTACTTCCGGTTTATGTCAAAAATCGAGTTGGGGGGGGGGTATTGGTAGAGTATGGCTGTACTGAACTGACGCTTTAACTTTGTGCTTCTCAACCTTAAGCTGTCTGGAATCTGATCTATTTAGTATTGCTGCGTCCAATGTTTAGAACGCCCCGCTAGGCTTTCACCGATTCTCTATTAACCATGTTTCTCGTGAAGGTCACTCTTCAACGTGGATATATGGTCAGCCGGTTTTAACCTCAATGTTACCTCTAATTGTTTGATGTTTCCTCAATGTATTATCCCCCTCATCTACATATCCCAGTTATGACCTGCTCAAAAAAATTATTAAACAAAGCGTCGCCTTTGAAAGGCTCGAAATATTTTGTTTGGTCCAACTTCTAATTAATTGCAAGGACTTTTTTCTTTCAGTTTTAATTAGTGTGAGTTAATTAGTAAAGGCAGTAGGTTTCCAACCTTTTCAAGAGTAGCCGACGTCCCAAACAAATCCTAATGTTGTGTGTGTGTGTGTGTGCGTCTCACCAGTTATATTCTTCTCCAAATCCAGTTTTAAAGAACTTAAATGGCTACTTTAGTCATATGATTAGCTTCCATCGAGTGTTTAGTGATGAACTTCAGCACGTGTACGTTTAATATGAAGTTTCGTTAGCAAACCTCAAAACTCCACTCCTCCAGCTATTGCGCCATGGTGACCCTATGTCGGAATATTTCTATTATCGGAAAGGTGGTTTTGATGCAGCAGATCTTGTCCGTGACCGTTTCCACCGAAGTCCACAGAATCGAGACCCGTCGAACTGAGGGTGAACTCGCGGCGCCCTCATTTTGGTATTCCGCCTTTAATTTCCTGGGTTTGACTGACGCACGGGCCACACTCCGCCCCCCGTCTCCCTCCCCGACCCTCCCATATTAGCTGTAATATCCATCACCATCTTGTAGCCTTTGGAATGGGTGTTTATCTTGTCTAGAAGTGTCAACAGTCTACGGGACCGCATCCAGCCTGAAGCTCAGTCGATGTCAACAAATCGTCTACGTTCGTTTCTCCTTTATGGTGAGGCCGTGTAGTTCAGCTGATAGAGTCAACAGACACTTATCGAAGGATGCCGAGTTCATTGTGGCCGTCAGGCCGTTTTTCGGCCGTTTCCCTTTCAGAAGCCACGTTTGGTCCGGACTATTCAGTTGTAGATGAGAAACTCTCCCAAATTAATTTAAGGTTCACGAATGAGTGAGAGAATGAGTGAGTGCTTTGTTCATTCTCTGAGCACCAGTCGCACTGGGTACTGCTCCTTAGAGAAATTAAATGATCAGATGAAACATCCTACAGACAACGGGATTAGAACTCTCTCACATACATACACACACACACACAACTTTCGTGTCCAGTATGTGACATGCTTGTTCTCTATCTGACTTTCATTATTAAGGCATTTAATTTGGGTGGTGGCCAGTGTGTTGTTGATGGCGGTGGTTGTCATGGTGATCAATTATGCTAGAATGAAGCTATGATGTTTATTATCATTGTTACCATTATACATGTTGGACACTGAGCTGTGGTGGCTGGTTTTGTTGTTAATTTAAAGCTCTAACAGCTGATGCCAAAAGGGTGTATGACTTATACTGTTACAGCCAGATTTATCGAGATGGGTATCCAGTGCTGTATGTGTCAGACATGGGGTCAATTCCATTTGGTCAATTCCACATCAAATTTATCAATTCCAATTCCAAACTTTTCTATTCCTTTTTACCATGAGTAGGTACTCTGAGTTCGAGTACCTTCTCAGAATACCTACTCCAATTAGTTTATATTCCAAGTAGGATTGTCATGGAAGAAATATTTCTGAATTAAAAAATTAATTTGTGAATTTTTTTTATAGGAAACTTCAATTCAAATTATAAATTTATCAATTCAAATTTTTTAAATAATCAATTCCGGAGTTGAATCGACCCCATGTCAGATATGTATTGCTGGTGACGATGATGTTTTATGGCCACTTTTGTGTACATGTATGGTAGGCTAAATGGGCCGAGCGACCTCCAAAGGTAATGAGGGGGCCCCTCCGTGGTCTAGCGGTAGCGAGCTGGACCACAGATCACTACCACCCTTCATCTAAGTATTGGGTAGAGGAATAGGGTGCATCTAGATACTGGGTAGAATCACCTAGTACGTCTAGGTTTTATACATTATAGGGTCGTGATATGCTGAGCGGTTGCCAATGACAACATACGGTATACAACCCGTGGTATAATTATTGTGTTGCTACAGAAACGGTCACTTTAATTATTTAAAGAAATAAAAAATATTTAAAATTTAAATTCCATAATTATTCTAATCTTCACCAGAAAATAAACGTCAATTATCTGATTCAACAACATTTTTAATTCACTTTCTAATTGAGATGATCAAAAGTAATACCAGGCTTAGTGATGGTTATTCATTTATCAAACGGAGTAATATTTCAGGTACAGTTTATAGCCCTAATTTTCCTGGTTGATGTTCCGGTGGTATCACTTTTCCAATTCCACGCGGAATACGCTTTATTTGGGTTTATCAGTACACACATGTATGTAAAAAAATTGCTGTTTTGTGCACAATGTAGGCTAAATGGGCCGAGTGACTTCCAAAGGTAATGAGGTAAAGTGAAAGATGAAACACCCTTCCGATATAGCCCGGCTGGGATTTCAACCCGGGTAGTGTATATCTAATATGATGGATATTACAGCTAATGTGGGTGGGGGGGCGTGCGTCAGTCAAACCCAGGAAATTAAAGGCGGAATACCAAAATGAGGGCACCGCGAGTTCACCCTCAGTTCGACGGGTCTCGATTCTGTGGACTTCGGTGGAAACGGTCACGGACAAGATCTGCTGCATCAAAACCACCTTTCCGATAATAGAAATATTCCGACATAGGGTCACCATGGCGCAATAGCTGGAGGAGTGGAGTTTTGAGGTTTGCTAACGAGACTTCATATTAAACGTACACGTGCTGAAGTTCAGCACTAAACACTCGATGGAAGCTAATCGTATGACTAAAGTAGCCATTTAAGTGTGATAAAGAATTGGGGATGACTTAATTATGACACATCACTTATGACACATAACCATTTCATACATTTTAAATGTTTAAATTATATTGTGTACACTATGATTGGTTACGTGCTATATAATGCCAAATATTTACCCTATATGAATGTTACTGTACTATCTCTATATAGCTATATGATACATAATGAGGATGACACCACGATGATACCGTGCCTTATCTCCTATTATCTCTGCCTACGGCTTATTTTAATATCGCACAAAGCACCCAGCTTCGCTCAATTGCCCATCCCACTCCGCCTCCACCCCCTCCCGTCCTGCTTTCTATCCTTCGTCACCGAAATTCTTTATCGTCGCCGAACATTGTCCCTTCTTCCCATTATTTTATTAGCTTTATGATGGTCGCTGGTTACGATCACCAGTCTTCGGCGGCGGCCATATTGATTTTGGTATCGGGCCTGTATCAACAAATAATTTTTGGACTTCAGTTCTTTGATTGCGGTGCCCCAAGTACAAGTGTACGAGGTGACAATAGATGGACTTGGCGTATGGATTCTCGGTATTGATTGATATCGCCTGGGCTTCTGTGTTCGGACAAGCTTGGGATGAATGGGGCAATACTAGACCCTCGGGGGGGTGGTAGTGTTTTCATCAGTTGTCTGATATGATATTTTACAGGGTATTTGTCCGATTTTATAGATTCTCTTATGAGACAGACTATATATATATATATATATATATATATATATATATATATATATATATATACTCATGCGCATACATTGATCAAATCACACACAAACACACAATTACATGTATGCAGTATCTCTTATACAAACAATTGCATGGCCGCATGAAAGAAATAGATTCTGGATCGGCATGAGTGGTGTCCTGATGCTGGCCAGTTTCTGATACGCGCCGAGTATCCGTTAATCTCCATCGATTATCACTAAGCCACGCATCTGTTACACTTAAGCCACACATCTGTTAGGGTTAATCTTCACATCTGTTAGTGTTAAGCCGCATATCTGTTACCACTGAGCCAGACATCTGTCATATAGTCGTCCACACAGAGATCCGGACGAGACGCCGTGGTGTCTGACCCCTCTGTCCAGTCTCAAACCGTTCATAAGCGCCTTGTCATGAGTTTCATTGTAAGCCATGTTGAACAGGCCATATTCTACATGGTGTGAATCATTAGAGAACCTGTTGCATAACCCATGTCAAGGTTCACAAGCCATGTTTCGCGACATACAATATTTACCAATCTATGTGTCATGATTTATCATGTTGCTCAAGATATGCCATATTTTATGAACATCATCTACCTCAAGTCATATTTCTTGAGAGAGAAAAACCCACTTTTCCTTAAACACCATTAGCTATATATTTATTAGTTCAGGGAACGCATTATAATTTTAAACCAGTTTTTCTCTATAAATACTGTGTGAATTTTTCATCGCAAATCATCTTTCCTGAAAAGTCATGTTCTACAAACCATGTTTCATGGCCATGGTATTTTTAATTATAAAAACCCATACAATCACTATTCACAGTTCATGAGTAATATGTTCAGTGGGGCGTGGACATGAGGAGATTTTCATCAGATTTTACTTGGCTGAGGAACAAATATTGATATGAGTGGAGCGTTTGTGATTAACCTAGAACAATATTATCCTTGTCAATGATTGTTCACAATCAATTATGTATGGTTGGAGATGAAGTGTGCGGATGGGAGGTATATTTCCCTTAATCAGTACACAAATGAATTAAATTAATCGACAGGTTCTACACCGCATGAATGCATTTATGACAGATTGGTCTGGGCTGGTTGACAGGTAACATTAGTATGTAAATATGGCCCGGGGGATAATTTTGCTAATAATTTTCTGCTAAAGCATAGCATTGAAATTCGGAGATGGTTCCAGGCTTCCAATGAATGAATGTGTACATACATGTGTGTATATATTATATGTCACAGTTAATCTGTATAATCAGGTAATATGTAAATTTTCAGGTAATATGTCAATTGCTAACTGAGATTTAATACTCATTACCTGAAAATTTCAGGTAATATACATATTACCTGATTATACAGAGTAACTGTAGCATATATATATATATATATATATATATATATATATATTATTATTATTATTATTAAACTAAATTCTAGTGTGTGTGTGTGTGTGTGTGTTCATGTATATGCTGGAGTTTAGTTTTAAATCTAGGGATACAACACAAATGTGGAGTAGCCAAAAGTAACCTACTCATGCAATATTCATAAAGTGGGCATACCAATGGGACACTGATTACGGTATTCAGGTTGTGGTTCATATTCGACTGACAAACATACCTGTGTTTGTGGGGCGATTCTCTAAGAAATCGTCCAAGGTGAGTGTATAATGGCTGAACAATGCCGTAGTAGCACCTATACACAATCCCTTGGCTTATATATTTTTAATAGGAAAGCCCCATACGTAAAGTTTAATATTTAAGAACATTTAGGATAAAGAAATTAATCAATTTTCAAGCAATATACGTTCACACCCTGAGGTTTATCCCATGGTTGATGCTGTATAATGCAAGATGCAAAACAGTAGCTATAGTTAAGCAATATTAGATGTTGTACAATAGCTACTATTTACTACATTTCAATAGTAACTGTTGTCAGAACAGGGATTTGTTCATCTTTTAAATGTAATAGACATATAATTAATGTATTTTGTTTTATTTTTATCCCAGATACACAGCGCGTCTGTATCAGAGTGTTTATAACAGGGTATTCCAAATACACCCACACAGAGACAAGTGTGCGCCCCCCCCTCTCTCTCTGTGTGTGTGTGTGAAATCAGGGGTGGATCCAGAAACAAAACATTATAGAGGGCCCTATGTGGGGGAATTTTAGATAGGACATTTAAGCACACATACGCACACATTTATATATGAGAGGGTCCCATATATGTTGGGTTGGCCTGCCCCCCCCTCCTCTTAGTACTCTACTGTTGAACAAAAGCTACAATTATACAATGGTTGATGTTGTAAAATAGTTAAAAATATACAATGGTTGATGTTGTAAAATAGTCACAATTATACAATGGTTGATGTTGTAAAATAGTTTAAATTATACAATGGTTGATGTTGTACAGTAGTCACAATTATACAATGGTTGATGTTGTAAAATAGTTAAATATACAATGGTTGATGTTGTAAAATAGTCACAATTATACAATGGTTGATGTTGTAAAATAGTTTAAATTATACAATGGTTGATGTTGTACAGTAGTCACAATTATACAATGGTTGATGTCATACAAAAGTTACAATTATACAATGGTTGATGTTGTAAAATAGTCACAATTATACAATGGTTGATGTAAAATAGTTTAAATTATACAGTGGTTGATGTTGTACAGTAGTCACAATTATACAATGGTTGATGTCATACAAAAGTTATAATTAGACAATGGTTGATGTTGTACAGTAATTACAATTATACAATGGTTGATGTCATACAAAAGTTACAATTATACAATGGTTGATGTTGTACAATAATTACAATTATACAATGGTTGTGTTGTACAATTATTACAATTATACAATTGTTGGTGTTGTAAAATAGTTACAATTATACAATGGTTGATGTTGTACAATAATTACAATTATAGAATGGTTGATGTTGTACAATAATTACAATTATACAATGGTTGATGTTGTACAATAGTTACAATTCTATTATTGTTCAGTATCTGGTGTTATACTATAGCCTGCTATAGTGTGTTATATTTTGTGGCTATAAGCCTTACTGTATCGTATTATAATTGGCGTCTTGTTATAGTCATCGTGACAGTTGTTATGGGATCAATATAAACACGCGGTGAATAATTGATGCTATTGATTCAGGACGGGCCAGAGGCCATCTTAGAGCTGAGGATACAGAGAGAGATAGAGAGATGGTACAGTGATCCGTTATCTAGATCTTCACAAATTGAGGACAATTAGTGATTATTTTCTGTCGTTACTAATTAAGTCCCGACTAATTAGTTTCTAGTATTCGATGATTTGTCACTGTAATGTCTAAATGTTGACAGTGTGTGTGTGCGTGCGTAAAACACAGACACACACATATACACACACATACAGAGATGTCCTCTTTCTTATAGCTATTAAAGCGATCAGTTTTAATAATAGTCGCTTCATGATAGCAGGCCGTTATACAAACTTATCTTTGAAGACATTGACAATTGAGGTATAAAGTTTGTATAGTTTTGTTTTGAGGTAAGATACAGCAACTGAAAAATAGCTATAAATAGGGCTGCTTAAGCAATTAACATAAATAGATTCACAACTGTTGTGATCTGACTTGGATATGTTAATCTTAGACACTTTACAGGACTGTAGGTGATTCGCTTTTAAAGGTTTTTTTTATACTTAAGTGAGAGAATATACAATTGTCTCAGCATGAAAAGTCGGCCCACTAATTTCAGACCCATGATGAATCATCCAGAGTGTGAATTTAGAATTCGAGATTCTCTATGCCAGTGCCTTATTTCACACCGCTAAAACACACAGACATACACACACGATTACAGTGGCTTAGAGTACTATTAATCCATAAAACCTAACGCCTCAACAAATCCATACATCCATAATTGGATTAAATCCATACATCCATAAACTCGTGCATGGTTACTGTACTAAGCTTCATGTTTATATTAACAAGCATATGATGTGTAATAACAAGTGTTAGTCAATACACGTCTAATAGTTAATTAGCCATTTGCCAGTAGATATCATATAACATTGTTTGAGTCGATTTGAGTCATTCATCCTCGGCACTCAGCTCACGACTGGAACATTACGGCTGATGGGTGACTATCTACGTCCCACAAAACAGGTGTGAGTCCGGGTTTCGCACCCAGAATCCAGGGGTTTCAGCCCGTTGCTCTATTCACCATGCCATCAGAGCGCCCTATAACAATGTTGGGTGGCCAAATCATCCTCGTGTGCATGTTATCTATTTAATCATTCACCGAGATACAATTTTATTATCTTTATCTACAATACATCTCAACGAAAATTAAAAGTAGCCGCCAGGCACCCGGGGTCCCTGATACCACAGTGCCAAGAGTATTGCACTAAATAAGTCTCCGGGTTGTGGGTTTGAAATCAGGTTAATATAGCTATATTTGTGGGATGTTTCCCATGGGATCGTCCCTTGATTATATGTCTACGGTGAGATCAGCGCCAAGGGTAATATCAAGCACTCTCTCTCTCTCTCTCTCTCTCTCTCTCGATAGTCTGTTGGGGATCAGTATATAAATATTGAAATATTAATGAAAAATAATGCTGTAATGTAAATTGTAAAGATAGGGTGTAGTTTTGAGGAAGTGAGCTTAAAATCTTTTTTTAGTATTGCTTTTAAGGGTACAATATTTATGATACAGATATTAAAATCATATTTGATGTAGTACCCCTTTTTTGTCCAATAAGAATGGTTTAAATTCTTGTCGTTCCTAACTTGTCAAAAATCAGTTATCAGATTGGATTTGAAAGAGACTTGTGAATGCGTTGTATATAAATTAGGTTTAATATCACAACTGATTACAGAGTTTTATTTATATTTAAAATGGAATCAGCTATCACATCAAGTTAATTCTGGACGAGTTGTGAAACAATGATGTTGATAAAATAGAACTCGAGAATAGCATATCGCTGCTCCCTGTCCGAACGACTCATCACACGATGATGTTTTACGGCCACTTTTGTGCACGTGGTAGGCTAAATGGGCCGAGCGACCTCGAAATGTAATGAATCGAAGTAAAAAAATGAAACACCGTTGAGATATGCCCACGCTGAGATTCGAACACGGGTGGTATGGATCGGTGATCCAACACGCTACCGTTAGACCAGGGAGGCGCCCTTCACACGGAGACAGGAATGCACTCAGAAGCCATTCACGCTACCAGACGGCAGAAAATGTCACAACAATACGAAGCATGTCCGATGTTAATATTCCTTATGCTTCCGTCTATATCATCATAATTGTCCCCCACGGGGTCTGCGAGGGAAGCCTTTATGCTCGGATCATTTCCTGACAAGGTATGCCCCTCTGTCAGCCTGAGTTACGGGCTGTCCGACTTTGAATGGTCGGGCGGTCGATGCGGATGGGAAAATAAAACAGTACGGCGGATGCATTACGCCAGCAGCCCCGTCAGAAGCTGCCATAATATGGCTGTCATTTATGAGATAAGAAGTTTCGAGTAGATTATGGCCAGTGACAGCTAAAATATTACGCCTTTATCATCGACATTATTATCCAACGGCCGGGCGCCATTAGAAGCGCCACCTGGGGGTTGAAGTTCTCCGTCACGTCATCATTCAGCGGGGGTTCCTGGTTTAGCGATATTATTAGCCATTTGAGGGATTCTCGCGGCGATGCGGCGCTCGTAGTTTCCACTTTCCCTGACAGGAGTAGCACCGTTAGAGGTGGCAACGTAAAATACGTCGTCATCACAACACCGGGATGCTCCGAGTCGGATGCAGTCACATGACTAGTCATGTGATGGCGATATCTTTTCTGGTTATTTGGCTGTTTACTCGTGGTCATGGTCACGTGGATGGGTGGATGATGGCCTTTAAGGTCCTGTGATTCTTTTTCTTTGAGCGCCCAAGGGGGTGTGTGTGTGTGTGTGTGTGAGGCAGGTAAATACCAACTGGGATCATAACACTGGAATGATTCATTAGGTTACTGCTCCTAGTTGCCACGTTTAATACAAAGTTTATTGTTTATTGTCAGGCATGAATTTCCACAGATGGTGTGATATCCTGAAGATCATGTAATGTCCTGAAGATCATGTGATATCTTGAAGATCATGTAAACTCCTGGAGATCGTGTAATGTCCTGGAGATCATGTCATGTTAGAAGATCAGTTGTGATTTCAGTGGATCATTGATTTCCTTAGATCATGCGGTCTCTTTTTATGACAGTTTATTTAGATAATGTTTGATTTATGTGATGTCATAGATCACCGATATCAGTCAGTGAGTTGACTAGTCAGTCAGTTAGTCAGTATTCTAACAGAAGGTATGTACAATGCTATTCAAATCTTGTTAATTCAAACGTGAAAGTGCATTTTGCAACATGAAGAAAGCCCCTTTTGATGGGGAGGCATTTGACCTGATCTTCTCACTTCGATATGGTGTAGTTCTTTGGTCATATGTTTCTGATGTGACCAGCATCTGATGTGACCAGAGAAGGTACTGACTCTGTGATGAGGAGACAAATACAGATGGTTCACTGATGGACATAACAGAGCAATGGTTCAATCGGGAAAATTGGATGCTTTGGATACTTTCTGCTGACTCAGACGGTGGAATTCGGTTTATGTGTGTTTTGAGTGTGACACCTTTTTCTTGTGACAGATTGGCATTTGTCTCTAGAAGCACAGGTTGGGTCATTGGGGGGGGGGGAAGGAAATTTACCTAACACCAACACCAGGAATCAAGCCCACAGCATCTAGTTCAAGCTAGAATATCAAATAAAAAGAATACATGTACAATTATATTCCCTGGGATGGCCCCATAAAAATTATCTCTCCCATAAATGATTTGGCATCATAAATGTACACCCGTTTACTGGTTGGTAATCCACGCAGTTACCATAGTAACCATTTGTCTTGTTGCAGGAGAATTACCCAATGATAAACAGCTAAATATTTGCTGTAAGTGGCTTATTGTTTTTCTGCTGAAATACTGTCACCATTTGTATTGCTGATGGCGCACATCGGAATGGAGCTTGTTGACATCTTTATTGGCAACAAAAGCACTCGTATTTCATACAGACATATTTATTGCTGATCGGTTACAGCATTACTGTAGAGTGTGTGTGTGTGTGTGTGTGAATAACTGTCTACCTATCTATATTTTTCTATCTAAATTTCTGTTAAATTCTGGCCTATTTCAGCTTTTTGGGGGTTGACTTGTTAAACCGTCATGTTTATATTTGTTTCATCTATAATAAATATGTGTTTAGTTTAGTAGCCGTGGTTGATTTTGTGAGGTACATAATCGTTTTAGTTATGATATGTTCAGGTAATGGACAAAATAATAGTTGATTTTCAGCGTACAGGTTTAGAGGGGTCCCTCCGTGGTCTTAGGGGTAGCGTGTTGGACCACAGGTCACTACCACCCGTGTTCGAATCTCGGCGTGGGTATATCTGAAAGGTCATCTTTGACCTCGGTTCATTACCTTTGGAGGTCGCTCGGGCCATTTACCCTACCATGTGTACAAAAGTGGCCGTAAAACGTCAATCATTATCGTGCAGATAAAACTTTAACACAAATATTAGGTCAAATTAAACCTCTCCGGCTCAAATACCTCTCTTTTTCAGGACAGTACTATATGTTACTTTATCATCATCATTTTCATCATCATTTTCATCATCCTTACAGTGGTCGCTTGACTGCTTCAAAATGTTGCGCTTAAAGTTGGTGGTGTTTAGATAAAACCAATATTGTAATTTTTATAGTCCACTGTCATTTCAGTATTAAGTCAGAACATTATCTATTGTCATCCGAATTTAAACAGTTGTTGGTGGGATGTCAGGTTTGTGTGTCTGTACAAATAATATGCATCCACATGCACGCGCACACACCCGCGTGCTGTCACAAGCTTTTACAATATTTTACAAAATGTTTATTTGAAGCGTGTCATCTCGACAATGGTACAAGCTTGTCCGACTCTATGTCGGCTGGTACAATTAGCCAGATGGGTCATCACGAACAATGGCCAATCGTCTCCTATCTACGGCGGATGCGAAAATAAAAATCGATGACGGCCATTGAATAATTGATAATATTGATCCATCCTAGTAGCACGTCGACCTACAGAAAGAATCCACTTTCAGAAGAGGACAGAATTGTTACACGCCTCTATCCCGAGTTAAATGGCTGGCATCCTCCCCACGTCCCCCATCAGAGTCTTGTGAAAATAGAACACTGGTGTTCAACAGAAGTAGAACTCGTCCATCTGATCATGAAGAGGGAGAAAGAGAGAGGGATGGAGGGAGGAAGTGTGTGTGTGCGAGAGAGGGAGAGAGGAGGAGGAGATAGGGACAGAGAGTGAGTGTGTGTGTGTGGAGAGTGTGTGTGAGAGAGAGAGATTGTGTTTGTGATAGAGTGTGTGAGAGAGAGAGAATGTGTGTGTGTGTGTGTGTGAGAGAGAGTGTGTGTGTTTGTGAGAGAGAGAGAAAGTGTGTGAGTGTGTGTGTGAGAGAGAGGGAGCGATGCAAGATGAAAATTGATTGCCGCTCGTAAAATTGAATTATTTGCCTGATGATTGGAAGTCGAAGATTGAGAATCACAGCCGACTTGAATAAAGTTGATGTGTATTACAAGACAGTGTTATGTAGATTGACATTATTCTATGTTCTTAGTGTGGATGCTGTGTGTGTGTGTGTGTGTGTGTGTATGTGTGTGTGTGTGTCCAAGTAGTCATTGATATTTGTTGTCAGCTGTAAGAACCTGATACTTTGTGACAGCATATTAAATTAATTAATATTGTGATGATTAGACAAATGTGTTGTTTAGGGTGAATTGTTTTGTTGTTGTTGTTGTTGTTGATGGCTCAGTGGTAAAGTGCTGGAATAGAAATAGGGAGGTTCTTGATTTAAATCAACCAACTGGCTACTGATCCACTCATCTGTAAATCACTGCTATGGAACATTCTACTCATTTGTAGATCAGTATCTGACTCACTCCACTCGCTTGTAGATTAGTACCCGACCCAGTCCACTTACTTGTAGGTTAGTATCCGACCCAGTCCACTCGCTTGTAGATTAGTACCCGACCTGACCCCGTCCAGTCGCTTGTAGATTAGTACCCGACCCAGTCCACTTGTAGATTAGTACCCGACCCAGTCCACTTACTTGTAGGTTAGTATCCGACCCAGTCCACTCGCTTGTAGATTAGTACCCGACCTGACCCCGTCCAGTCGCTTGTAGATTAGTACCCGACCCAGTCCACTTGTAGATTAGTACCTGACCCAGTCCACTCGCTTGTAGATTAGTACCCGATCCAGTCCACTTACTTGTAGGTTAGTACTCGACCCAGTCCACTTACTTGTAGATTAGTACCCGACCCAGTCCACTTACTTGTAGGTTAGTATCCGACCCAGTCCACTCGCTTGTGGATTAGTACCCGACCTGACCCAGTCCACTCGCTTGTAGATTAGTACCCAACCCAGTCCACTTGTAGATTAGTACCTGACCCAGTCCACTCGCTTGTAGATTAGTACCCGATCCAGTCCACTTACTTGTAGATTAGTACCCGACCCAGTCCACTTACTTGTAGGTTAGTATCCGACCCAGTCTACTCGCTTGTGGATTAGTACCCAACCGAGTCCACTTGTAGATTAGTACCTGACCCAGTACACTCGCTTGTAGATTAGTATCCGACACAGTCCACTCGCTTGTGGATTAGTACCCGACCTGACCCAGTCCACTTACTTGTAGATTAGTACCTGACCCAGTCCACTCGCTTGTAGATTAGTACCCAACCCAATCCATTCGCTTGTAGATTGTGTGTGACCAAGTACACTTTCCTGTAGATTAGTGTGCGACCCTAAGTCCAGGTAGTATTCCTTGTAGATTAGTACCCGACCAAGTACACTCGCTTGTGGATTAGTATCTATCGTCATTCATTATCTGATCAAATGAGATGTTGACATTGTGGAAGAAATGTGATAGATAGATGTTAGAATCCTTTTCGTAATTAGATAATGACTATCAGATCTATTAGAGCGTGAAATAATCAGACTTGGTACTAATGTAGTCCATGATTGATTAGCCTTATTTCACCTTCATTCATGGTTCTTTGTTCCCATTTTCGAAGTAACTTTGGCCAATAACCGACTTATTTTACTCCGAGGTCACAAGTGAAATGAAATTAACTGATAGGGAATAGTCTGTGGAACAGTCTGTTGATAAAATTAACGCGTCGGCTTTAATCTAGATCGGATGGCACACTGCAAAGCTTCAGATTGTGGGTTCAAAACTAGCTCACACCTGTATTTGTAGGAATTATTTCCCTTGGCAGCGCCCCTCAGCCTTATGTCCCAAGTGTCACCTGTGCTGAGTCTAAACAACTCAGCTAAACTTGCCTCATTTAGAACACATTCATGAACAGTCCAACCAGTTTTACTGGATTTCTTAATAAAACAAAATAGTTGATACAATTAAATGTAAAATAAGTTGATTTATTTACTGTAAACAAATGTGTTTGTTGACTGACTGATTGTACTTTTTTTGCCTTCTGTTACTGATGACACTTGTGTTAATTATGGTTTTTAACCCAATTATCGCCCATTAGACCATGTTACATAAGTCTTACGGGAGAGGCCCGAGTTTATGAATTATTTGTGCTTTTAGTTTGGAAATCCTAATGCTTAAATCCAACAGACGCAGCTTAAAATAAAGTTCATGTGTAATTATGAATGAATAATTGAATCATCCCTACAATACTATATATAAAAGAGGAGTATTTCGAAAGCGAAACCAATAGTGTTGTTGGTTACAAAACCCTAGAATCGGGATTCAAAACCTGGCACAGCTGTAGCTAAAGGGCGTTTCATCTTTAGCTTTCTCACAGTATATGTGTTCATTTGGTCTATGTTGTGTACACTTGTGGCTGTTAGAAGTAGCATTTCACTTTTTATATACCACGCAATTATAGTGTGAATGTTAAGATAGTAGACACCATTTAAAAAAAAATTGTTTTAAACACACCGGAATTAGGATATCTGGATATCGGTTGTCTTCGGTAGGTGGCGTTCCTGTAGCTGTTTGTTGGACACACCATTGTTCTACCTGGTGAATGTCATTAATAATGTTGCACTGTGTGAACATGTTTAAGACGCTGTAATTTCTTTAGACAGTGTGTGGACCCCTTTAAGATACTGTGCACATTACATAGACAGTGTGTGGATAATGTGAAGACAATTAAGACATTGTTTGGGCATGATAAATTAAGACACTGTGTAGACACCTTTAGCTGTTAGAATATCACTTTAAACACCTTTATATTAATATTATACTGTTTGGATATTACGTAGACACTGTGTGGGCACCTTTAAGACACTGTGTGGACGCCTAATAGACACTCTATGAACATTACATCCTAAAACTGTATGGGCATGTTAGACACTGTAGACACTATACAGATTATGTCTCAGCCACTCTTCCATAACTCTGTCATTATCAGTCTGACGTGTAAGCTATAGATGATGACGTCTGGACAATATATACTTAATACAGTGTAGCTAATCATTTCTGACTGCTGTCTATAGACGCCAGTTGGTGATGACTGGTGTCTATAGACGCCAGTTGGTGATGACTGGTGTCTTTGGAAGCCAGCAATTAAGACAGCTTTTGTCAAATAGAACTTAACACAACATGCAGGGTTTTGTAGTCTACAGAATCAGTCAGTAATTGCTCAGTGCCTATAGATACCTGCAGTAGATGTCTGGTGTCTTCAGACATCAAAGTAATTGTCTGCTGTCTATAGACACACTAGTAGTAATCCCGTACTTATCTAGACACAAAAACAGCAGTTGACTGTTGTATATGGACACCAGCAGTAGTTGTACGCTATTTATGAAGACACCAGAAATAGTTGTCTGGTATCAACAGACACCAACAATTATAAAGTAGACTGGTGTCTATAGGCACCAACAGTAATTGTTGGCCGTCTATAGTTGGACCAACATTAATTGCCTGTTGTCTCCAGATGCCAGCATCAGTGATGTCTGCTGTCTATAGACAGACCAACAGTAGTTGCCTGCTGTCTACAGACTCCAGCATAAAGTTTCTGCTGTCTATAGACAGCAGCAGCGATTGTCCGCTGCCTGTATACATCAACAGCAGTTGTCTTCTGTCTGTAGACATCAACAGCAGTTGTCTACTATCTGTAGACATCAACAGCAGCTGTCTGTGGACATCAACAGCAGTTGTCTTCTGTCTGTAGAGATCAACAGCAGTTGTCTTCTGTCTATGGACATCAACAGCAGTTGTCTACTGTCTGTAGACATCAACAGCAGCTGTCTTCTGTCTGTAGACATCAACATCAGCTGTCTGTAGACATCAACAATAGTTGTCTACTGTCTGTAGACATCAACAGCAGCTCTCTGTAGACATCAACAGCAGCTGTCTGTAGACATCAGCAGCAGTTGTTTACTGTGTGTAGACATCAACAGCAGTTGTCTACTGTTTGTAGACATCAACAGCAGCTGTCTGTGGACATCAACAAAAGTTGTCTGTGTCTAGACATCAACAGCAGTTGTCTGTTGTCTGTAGACATCAACAGCAGCTGTCTGTAGACACCAACAGCAGTAATGTTTGTTGTCCATAGACACCAACACGTCATTGTATTTCCTCTCCATTTCCTGTTGCTCATCCCAGTAACACGACACCCAACAAAAGGTCACAGATGGTCAATTGATCTGGTCTAGAGTCTGCTGACAGCCATGATGTCATGACAGCCTATAAGCTAGGGATGGTGTGGTGTCATGACAGTCGGGTTATAAAGTACATATTATGACAGCCAGTTCACGAAGGTTAGATGGTTAGTAAGTTAGGGATTTGTGACATCCACTAAGAGTGTAGTATTTATTATTAGATGACGGATGTCATGACAGCCGATGTGCGTTTATAGTTAATAATATAATTAGATGTAATGTGAATGTGTTGTTTTAACAGTCAGGCTATTGTTAAGACGTGTGTGTGTGTGTGTGTGTGTGTGTGTGTAGTGTGTGTGTGTGTGTGTGTGTGTGTAGCCCCCCCCCCCCACACACACACACAGAGAGAGAGATGACATTCCGTGTGTTAGGTAGGTTTCATGACAACTGCCGGCATACGGTGGATGTCATGACCGACGTTGTGCCAATAAGATGGCTATCATGACAGCGATTGTGTCATTAAGGTCCCCGTATGACATAGACAGTCATAATATTTGCCCTACCAGACAAAAGCACCTCGTCTAATATAGTTTTGTGATGGTAATAATAAAAAGCCATTAATTCATTTTGTAGAATCAAATATCACGAAGCCTCAACCAGATCTTTTGTCCATAATTTCATAAAGTTTCCATTGTAAATGTAATTACCTCTCATTTATCAGGAACGTTTTCTGTCAGTCCGTGTACATAGCTTCATTCAGGTTAATGCGATATTAAATGTAATATTGGGTAATATATTATTTAATTTGCATTGCATTGTCCTCGGTCTTATGTGGTGACAATTATGGAAGAATGGCCACTGCGAAACGCACAATTATAATTGTAATATGCAAAAGGTGCCTCTATGATAATATCAGTCAAATGATAAACTGTATAAGAGTTCTACTCTAATTGTATTTCCGACTACTTTTCAACTGTTTCTGTGATGTACATTTGTCTTTTATAACTGAACTCGTGCGGCAATTGTGGGCGCCTCCGTGGTCTGTTACTGATAGCGCGTGGGATCACAGATCGCTAGCACCTGAGTTCGAATCTTGGCGTGGGTATATATGAAGGGTGTTTCATCTTTGACTTCGCGTCATTGCCTTTGGAAGTCGCTCGGCCCATTTAGCCTATCCGTTTGTACAAAAGTGGCCGTAAAACATTAATCATCATCATCATCATTCATGCATCTATTGTGTATTTAGTGTAGCTAGGCTCACTTTTTGGAAAAGCTGCCAGGCCAAAGGTCATTAGTGGGACGTTATACGTTAAAATTTCTAAACTTTTTTTAATTAAGTAATATCCATATCATCATTATTTCTAAGTTGTGCTTTCAGGATCTGAGTGCCTCTGAATAACTCTTACTTAAATAAGAGCAGCTTTGTGAATCTATGTTATTATTATTGCTATTATTATCATGATTTAATTACCATCTTTATAATCATCACTATAACTGTGATCATTGTCTACAGCTGTAGATGATAATTATAATATTGGTGTCAGTAACTATATCGGTAATATTATGTTGTCAAGGTAAACATGTAGGTTTGCCAAATAAATTATACCCATAAATTATCATTATATTCCATGCCCTTATCAAAAACAGTTTCCATTTTAAAATCTTATTTTCTACTCACTAAGTCATATATATATATATATATATATATATATATATATATATATATATTGTGTGTGTGTGTGTGTGTGTGTGTGTGTGTGTGTGTGTGTGTTACCGGCATATCCTACCCATCTGTTGCAATACTGTGTCTTACCACTGTAACCAATCCCATAAATCCTACTTCTCTGTTTAAAAGCCCTGGTACTTCTTTCTTTAACTTCTTTATATAGCCCTTAAATCCCGCGCTCCGTATGCCTTAACCTTCTTTCTCTATCCTAGCACAAGGTCGTGACCTATAGTTGTCTTTCACTATAAGGCGATGATGCTATCACCTTAATCCGTGATGGTATGTTGAAAATCTCTCCATTCTTGCAACTAATTACATTCCATTAGCTACACACTGTGTGTGTCTCTAGCTCAGTCACTTCTGACGGACATTGACAATAACAACTGTCCATTGTCCTTTGGCATCCAGATATGTAAGAGTTGCATAGAGTTTTCTACCGGTTCACATTCCACTATGACGTGTGTAGTTGTCATGGCAGATGTCATGACAGCCGGTTTGTAAGGTACATGTTTTGAGGGTTGGTTTGTAAGGTACAAGTCTTGAGTGTTGGTTTGTAAGGTACAAGTCTTGAGGGTTGGTTTGTAAGGTACATGTCTTGAGGGTTGGTTTGTAAGATACATGTCTTGAGGGTTGGTTTGTAAGGTACAAATTGTCATGACAGCTGATTTGTAAGATATATGTTATGATTGCCAAATTGTGTGAGTGCACGCGCGCGTACGTGTGTGTGTGTGTGTGTGTGTTTTAGCAGTGTGGAATAAGGCACTGGCACAAATAATCTCAAATCACGAGTAGCGACATGTGTAATGTCTCACCAGTCCCAGATATTTAACTCGACCCAAAACAGCAACCGTTTTTTGTGCATGTGTCACTATGAGAGAGAGAGAACTTTGCCGACGCTTCACTGTTCCAATAAAACAACAAACAACCACTCACACAGCATAGTTATATAATAATGATTGTAACTGACTTAAGATATCAATTAATGTTGTTATTTCTTCTGTTTACAGGAATCACGTAGCCCGTATGTTTGAATCGGACAGACATTTCTCCCATCTGTCGACTCTAGAAAGGGAGCTGACATTTAGAACAGAAATGGTATGTTTAGCTGTCAAGTTATATAACAATATTGCTGAAGTCAACATTTTTTGTGCAATACACTACTCCGCGAATATTTTTAACGTAGACAGACAGATAGATAGGCGCCCGCGCGCACGCATACACACACACACACACACACACAGACAAATGAGACATTTCATAATAACAATATTTTAAGGTGGTTTAGGCTTGTGTATGTTTAAGTGTGTGATTGTACATTTTATTGTTGTGTATATTTTAGTACTCTGAGCCAGTGTAGTCTTACATATAAGTACATATAGATGTGTGTGTGTGTGTGTGTGTGTGTGTGTGTGTGTGTGTGTGTGTGTGTGTGTGTCGCGCGCGCGCCTATATAACACATTTTAGTAATTATTTTCCTTTTAGAAGAATGCGTATTTCCATCCCATCAAATTGTCATTGTTCTGTGAAAACTTAACATCGGGCACACCACAAACCACCATTTTAAGTATGCTACACAACTCGTGTAGACTGGCAAACATACAGACAGACAGACAGACGTGAAAATCTACCATTCTCCGTCCACCCACTCCCACTACCAACTTATACACATTGTTCTAACACTGTGGCATCATGTAATGTATATTTTATGGGATTTCAGTTAGAGCATAATAGAGTGAGATTAGAATAGTTGTCATGTCACCTGTGTTGATATTGTTCCAGGTTTAGATATAGCCCTCCTGTCTTATACACCTGTCTGTCTATAGACAGGTGTATTGGTGCAGTCTTTTCTGGAATAGTAAAATGTCAACTTGTCTCTTGTTACGCGAAGCTTATAGTGGCTCCTTGTCATTGGACCACTCTTTTGGTGACTAGTTTTTGTGTTGGAAATGTCTCTCTCCCTCTCTCTCTGTGTGTGTGTCTGTCTGTCTGTCTGTCTGTTTGTCTGTCTTTCTCCGTTTGTCTATGTGTATGTCTGTCTCCATGTGTCTGTCTGTCTGTCTGTCTATCTGTATGACTGTATCTTTGTCTGATAAGAGTAATATACATGAATATATATATAATATATATATATATATATATATATATATATATATATATATATATATATGGGGGATGGGAGAGATAGAGAGAGAGAGAGATGTTAAGATGACCCTAAATTCTGATACTAGAACATAGTATAGAAATCCCAGTGACTGAATGTGTTCTGCAGATAGCACTAACTCGTGACACTAGAATGTGGTATCTAGATAGCACTAAATCCTGTCAACAGGACGTGGTGTACAGATGGCACTAAATCTTGACACCAGAATAGTGGATTAGAGATGTCATTACATCATGGCACTGGGATGTGCCAAATTGGCAGCCAATATCCTCCCACATCTCCCACACATCCTGAACAGGATATAGCTTATCCCATGGCCTGGTTCTGGGTCATTTCACTGATGTTGTGGTCATCTATCATCACGGAACAATTGCATCATCATCCTTTATAGGGATATAGGATAGACAACAACATCATCATCGTCGTCGTCGTCAGCATCACCATCCATCATCAGGGAATGGGATTATCCATTATCAAGAAATAGGACATTAGTCATTTAAGTAGGAGATGCAATCCGCATCATCATTCACCAGGGAATGGACCAACATCTTTTATTATTCAGATGTGGGATTAACATTATCCATTAATATGGAATGGGATCCATATCATTCTGTGCCATTGGGAACGGGATAGACGTCACCTCTCACTATGAATTGGCATCAACATCACTCTACGTCTAGGAATGATGTCTGTGAAACGTCTTGCAAAGGATTGTCATCCGTCCCGATCCGTTATCAGGGAATGGGATTTGTCCCATGTCTCATTTGGGTAATGGGCTCTGCATTGTGCCTCATTCGGGATTGGACTCCGTATTATCCCGAAACATATATCCCGTGGCCGAGACACATATTGATACTGGTTATATGGACATCCATTTACCTAGAGGCACCATGACCCAGGTGGCCTTTTAAGTAGGTTTAAGGGCGCTTTGGGAGAATCGGAGGGTGCGGGGACGTTCCCCGTATACTATTTAATCGAGGGGGGGTCAAGCTGATATCATCCCTTTTGTACACGGGATGAACGCAGATTTGATATTGTGAAGAGAAATCTGTTACTGTGTAGCTCAGAGACTAGAAAGGCTGGCGAAGATAGCGGTGAAGTGGTGCTAATAGAGTGTGAAGTCAAGTTAGCGGTACGTCTGACATGACCGAGGACCAAAGCTCTGGCAATATGACATTACATGGTTCATTAGAGGGAGCCCGCCCTCCTTGTTATCTTTTGTGTTCTCATACAGCGCCGCATGACAGCTGTGTCACAGTCTAATGACGGAGACCGATGGCTGCGTCGCAGCCTATTGACAGATGCGCGGAGACAGAAGAATTGACAGACGTACAACTGGAGACAGAAAAAATGACAGACGTACAACTGGTGGGATGGCCAGACATGCCGAGAGCTGTACAAATACATAATGGACGCGCGCTTATAAATACACAACGTAGAGACTTTACGCATCTAGATATAAAACAGACTAATATTACCGTTGTATTCAGTTACCTGATGAACCGGTCTTATTATGTATTCACCGGGGGTGGGGGGGGGGGGAATTGATAGTGTCAGACCGGTCAGGATATATCCCCATATATAAATAATCTATGCTATTTATACTCATTGAGAAAGAGTCGTGGAACAAAATGATTTAAGGACCATGTATTTATTATAAACCTCTGTGCCAGTGCCTATGTCATGTTATAACTAACTGACTGACACACATACACACACACACACACGAGACGGTGTATGTATTGATGGTGATACATATTACAAATCTCATCAGTAAGAAAATCACCATTTTGGATTAGGTATCCTGATGAACCGCCTAGTTGTTGTAATTACAGTTACTAGCCCAAGTTAAAGTCTAGACTGTCAGACACCAACAGCTGTGTCACAGTCTACTGAAGTGGACGCGGTTGATATTAAATGTCGTCAGCGAAAGATATTGACGTTTTCCGTGTCTCTAGGACACGGCAAGGTCACGGTTGTTACTGGGAACATGATGGCCACGACCACAGTCCGCAGACCACACACACACACACACACCACAAACACGTGTGTATGTGTGTGTGTGTGTGTGTGTGTGTGTGAACAGGTTTCAGCTGTAATTACAAGTCAAGAAAACAATTCCTTAATCAGTATAGCTCAAACGGGATAATGGTCTGATGTTTATTTATTTTATCACCCATATAAACCAAGAAGATATAAATTATCAATTTTCTTATAGACGATTTAGCGCCAAACCTTATGACGACCAAATCACCATAATAACTAATTGAATATTGACCCGTCACTGGACATTGTCTACTAGTGATATATAACTGATCGAAACTGATGGCAGTTATCGAAAAACTTGACAATATCGATCTTGATCAATCTACTTTGAAATGCATAACTATTTAATACACGCGCGCGCGCGCGCACACACACACACAAACGAAAATACAAAGGTTCCTGCTCATCCTCTTCGATAACCGAGGGGGCCCATTCTGTATGTTTTTGATGTCATGGAGGAAATGCCTGAATAGCCATCACCACCCTTCTTAGATCCACCCATCTACCCCTGTACGTGACACAGTCACTGACCACTTGATCAAGCCGCAGGATGCACGCCTGGAAAACCATCACAGCGCCACTGACGGACTGCCCGACAACTTGATAAAACATCGTACCACTGACGGACTGCCCGACAACTTGATCAAACATCATTGGGCTGTCCGACAACTTGATAAAACATCGTGAGGCTGGCCGACAACTTGATAAAACATCGTGGGACTGCCCGACAACTTGATAAAACATCGTGGGACTGCCCGACAACTTGATAACACATCGTGCCACTGCCCGAGCTGCCCGACAACTTGATAAAACATGGCCGCACCGCGCTGAATCCGACAGCGTGATGCCTATTATCTATATTAACTCTATCTTATGCCCCGGTCTCTACATTTACATTGCCCCATTTCATGCTCGGGCGCACCACGCTGCGGCTTTGATGAATTGGCTCGCCGGAAGGGGGCGCCGCGGTTGTTAGAGTCCCCCTAGCGGCGCAGAGGGCGAACCAATACGCCGGGAGAGCCATGTAAATGGTGGCCGCTTATTGTCATCTAACAAATCTGATTTATTCAGACATTAAGCGCCATGATGGAGGCATTCATAAGGGCGGCTGACGAATTTATCCTGCTCTCGCATTCGGCATGATGTGTCCGCGGTCAATCTCGTTCTAACCGGCCCGCTCGCCCCGGCCCCGCGTCTTTCTGCCGGTGACGAACTTATGTGATCGAGTCTCGCCCGGGCCGTACCGATGGTGGTCCGCTTTGGTGGGAAATCCACTTTGTCATTTCGCTCTGTCACGTCGTGATTTATATTAAATTAGTGACGCTGTAGAGATGTGTGTTTGTGGTAGGCTCTCTCTCTCTCTCTCTCTCTCTCTCTCTCTGTGTGTGTGTGTGTGTGTGCGCGTTTGCGTGTGTGTGACATTTCTAATGTTTTGAATTATTATCATTAAATAATCAAATACAATATATATATATATATATATACCCCTTCTCTATCGTTTTTCTCTGCATGTCTTCATACCTGCCTTCTACTATTATATCCTGCCCGCGGCCAATCCAGTTATTGTGCGGGACCCCTACCCCCCCCCACATAACAATAATAGTAATAATACTGAGGTATAAGGATCCACTACATGTAGTTGCCCAAGTCGAGCCGTGATAGCGCAGTTAGTTAGAGCGTAGGACTCGTAGTCGAAGGGTCGCGGGATCGAATCTCCGGAAGCTGTCATGTGGCGACTGGTTCACTCATCCATAAAAATGAGTACCTGACGGGACGCGATGGCTGTGTGCTTGAGTAACGCTTTGCGTCTATAATGGCAGCATGCGTTGTATGCTCCCTTGGGAGTTGAGATGTGTGCTGGGTGGAAACAGGTCTGAGTCGGGGATAATAATACTGTACAGCGCCACAGAACAGGGTTACCTGGTTCTGGCGCTATATAAACATGCATTTTATATATATATATATATATATATATATATATAAGTTCGTCGTAGTCGAAGAACGGACCTATTCACACCCTTTATTCCCCTATTTCCTGTTCTATTCCTTTTCTATCGGTATGTCTGCACGTATCTGGCTTCCCTATTTTCTCATACACTTCCTGTTTTATAAATCCCCCCCACCATCCTCTTGTTGAGTTTTTTAATTATAAATTATAATCATATTCAGTTTAGTCGCGGTTTTTTCTACATTGTTATCTTTAGCCTGCCGATATTATTTAGTATATTTGTCTGTTCTCCTGTCTTTCTATCCATCTTTCTAGACCCCGCTACACTCCCACCCACCCTTCCTTAACCCCCTTATATCCCACCGATTCAACCCCCCTACTTTCCCTCCCCCCCGCCTCCCCGTCAGTATAACGTGTGTTTAATGTCGGCCGATGATAATGGTGTAGTAAATTTTACACATTTCTTGCCGTCGGTGACATTAATCTCATTCCGGTGTCGTTTTTATGTTGATTAATCCCGATCTTGGTGGCTTCATCAAATAGAGACCCTTAATACCGTCCACCATTCAGCCGATGGTTACTAACGGCCACTCGGCCAGTTCGTACCCGGCCCAGCTCGCCCCACCGGCTCCGCGACGTTTTGTGTGTGTGTGTGTGTGTGTGTGTGGCAGTTTTGATAATTGCGCGGCGTTCGTCCCCGCCGCCGCGCGCGCGCGCATGCACGCACGCCCGTCTTGGGTAACAATGTTACGTCAGGTTGGCGTAATGGGATATGACCAGATCGTGTGTTTGTGCGCGTAGACACCGCTTTTGGATGGGTGTAGCATGGCTGAATGGGTGTGTGTGGGTGTGCGGATGGATGGAGCAGAGATGTGGTCATGTATTTTTGAAGAGCGCAAAAAAGTCCGACTTGGAAATATTGCCGACTCCAGCCGGGAGATGGCGCTGAATAAAATGATCGTCTGCCGCTGTGAGAGGGTGGGTGGGCGCTTGGTGTAAATAGTACGTACGGTGGGCGAAAGTGGGCAATGATGTTAAATTATTGGTTGTTGTTTGGAGGAAAGTCCATTTGAAAAATAAATACGGTTAGAGTATTGGCGCTTTATTTTTGTGGGATGTATTACGGCCACGTCTGTCTACTGTGAGTAGATCGTCCTATTGTGGTTACGTCTATCTACTGTGGTTAGGTCCACTTACTGTGGTTAGGTCTGCTTATCTAGACTACAGTGTTTGTGTCTAACGTACTGTAGTCACGTAGGTCTGCATTGGCTAGGTCGATTTACTATAGTTAGGCCGGCCTATTGTAGTTACGCCCATCTATTGGCCTATCTTGCTTCTGTCTACTGTGGATGTTTCGCCCATCTACTCTGGTCACGTATGTACATTTTAGATAGGAGCCTCCTACTAGGATTAAACCTCTCTACTTTAGTTCGATTAGTCTACGCTATTAGACATCGGTCTACTACGAGTAGATCGGCTTACTATGGTTAGCTCGACCTACCATTGTCACGTCTATGTTGAATATTGTGGTTACATCAATTGTGGTTACGTCCGTCTACCGTAGTTTCGTCTGTTTACTATGGGTACGCCGTCTACTTTAGTTACGTTCATCTACTTTGGTTAGGTCGGCTTACTTATGGATAGGATGGCATGTTGTAGTTATGCCTATCTAACTTGATTACGTTTATCTACTCTGGTTACTTCTGTCTACTCCTGTCAGAACTTTTTACGTATCTAGCTGCTATGGTTACGTTTATCTACCCTGTTTACATCGCGCTACTCTGATTAGACTACCTGACTGAGGTTTATTTACTGTAATTACACCTTTCTACTTTGATTACGTAGGTCTATTGTGGTTACATCTCTCTTATCTAGTTACCTCTACCTACTGTGGTTACGTCTGTCTACTGTGTTTAGGTCAGCTTGCTATGGTTATGTATACTATATTATGTTATGTCTACTGTATTACCTCTGTCTACTTTGGTTGCATCTGTCTACTGTGATTATGTCAGTTTGCTATGGTTATGTCTGTCTGCTGTATTACCTGTTTACTTTGGTTAGTTTGTCCTACTATGGTCACATCTCTTTAATATGGTTACACTTATCTAACATAGTTAGGTCTATATAGATTGCTGTCATATTTTCTTTGGTTATGGCAGCCTGATGTGACTAGATCTATCTACCTTGGTTATAGCAGACTACTGTAGTTATATCTATCAGATATAATTAGTTGTGTTTACATAAAGTCCGTCTATCCTGCGGTTGGTTATGTAATACATTGTGTTCGTCTAACCTGCGGTTGGTTGTGTGTACATTATGTCCCTCTATCCTGCGGTTGGTTGTGTGTACATTATGTCCCTCTATCCTGCGGTTGGTTGTGTGTACATTATGTCCGTCTATCCTGCGGTTGGTTGTGTGTACATTATATCCGTCTATCCTGCGGTTGGTTGTGTGTACATTGTGTCAGTCTGTCCTGCGGTTTGTTTACATAAAGTCCGTCTATTCTGCAATTAATTGTGTTTACATTAGTTTCGCCTGTCCTGCGGTTGTGTACATTACTTTCGCCTATCCTGCGGTTAGTTCTGTGTACATAAGTCACGTCTATCTTGTGGTTAATTGTGTGTATATTATGTCCGTCTATGCTGCGTTTTGTTATGTCAACATTATGTTCGCCTGTCCTGCGGTTATGTCTATCTATAATGTAGCTAGATCTATGTAATGTGATTAGACCTGTCTACCACTTTTAGGTGCGTCTGTTTTAGTTACATCTAGCTGTTACGGATGTGACTATTTACAATGGTTACGTCTATTTGCCATGGTTACATTTATCTACCATGGTTACATTTATCTACCATGGTCTATTTAACACGTTTACATCTATCTAACATGTTTACTTCTATCTATCATAGTTAAGTCTATCTACCGTGGTTACATTTATTTACTGTGGTCCAGTACGTATGTAGTGGTTACGTCTATATCCTATTTAAACATCTAACTAATGTGGTGACGTCTATCTGATGTGGTTACATTTGTCTGTTTTTGGTCAGTTATTAACTAGGGTTACTTCAGTCTGTAGTATCTGATGTGTCTATGTTAGGTTACACGTACTGTACATATGACATACGATGTGCCCAGAAGTGACTATTTTATCATCTAACTAATAATATTAAGGCCGAAACACCAGCCGTATCAGCAACATGACAAAACCGATTTGGCTGTGAAACCTAAACAATACTGACGGAAGTGTATCCCTATTTAGCGACGAAGAGATGCTCCTCTGGCGATCGAGTAACTATAGGGTCGGTGGCTTCAGCCAGGGACACATCATATAGGATAGCACGGCAAAATTAAAGCCCCGTGTTACCGTAAAATGATCTCTCTCACTTATTCTTTCTCTCTCACACACACACGCTGTCATCACGGCTATCAGTCTGTGTATCCACACGCACATTTTTATCGTAGCTTCAACGAACCCGATATCAAGTAGCGAGCACCAATCACTCGCCTTGGGGATGCTCCCCCGGGAGGTCTCCGCCCCGGTGTTGTTAATAATTAGCCTGGCGCCGCTGTTGGCCCGATATAAGTGGTCTTTACGTGGTCATCTTTGGTGATCTGTCAGTTTTTGTTGCCAATTATAGTCAGAGTCGTAGCCGGGTCGACGGACACTGGACTGCGGTGCTCTCAAATTTTGCTGCCATTCATCTTTCCCGATTACCAATCATTAGTCGGCGGATGTTCTGGATTTCGGCTTCTCGCCGTCGCGTTACCGTCATCACCAGTAGCAGCAGCAGCATCCCGACCCTACGTCGGGTACTGCAACGGTCGTTGTTTTGGCGTGTCGTTATGAAAGACTATCCAATCAGGAGCTATCATTTTCATTATCTCTCTCTACGACCGACGCCCACCCCCACCCGTCTTTCGCGGATCCGATCGGGGTGGGTGGGGGAGGGCTGAGGGGGGGGGGGGACTTTAATTGACCACCGAGACGAGTCCCACGTCCTTTGTATTCATTATCCGGGTTTACTTTCTTCTGCGCCGACAAAGAACGTCTGCCGATCTGTCAAATTTATCTCCGAGGGAGCGTCCCGACCACCCCTCCCCCAGGGCTGCCGACCATCCGTCATTCCGGATAGCTATGTCTGTCAGTCTGCCGCTGCTAACATCATCATACTCACCGGCCAATCTAAATGCGTTGCCCGAATCCCACCCAACCCACCGCCGGGATCCTCCCATTCCCATTCCTACCCCCGAATCCCTCCACCGCCCGGGGGGGGGGGTGAATGGATTCCTCCAGACGGGACACCGTCACCCATTGCTTCTAATTGTGTTCATGTTTCGAAAATCTCCATCACATTTAGCTATAATCCGGGCCCTTTATTGTAATTACGCTTCCTACGCCGACAGGGTACCCCCGACCCGCCGGTGCTGCCCCCTTCTGAATAGCCAGATTGACTGTCGTTTGTGTGTGTGGACGACGGAGAGCTTTCTCCGGAGTATCCGCAGATTGTGTAGCCTAATCCGGATCGGACGGTTCATTAGTAATATATGGCGTTGTCGTATAAAAATCCTCCCATCGTGTTCTTCGTTTAAAGATTTTTTGTGGCCATTTTATAGAGTAAACCGGTTTCGGTACTTTTCAATTAACGTACGCACACAGACACACACACACGTTTGTGCACGCATGATGCCATACATACACAGAGAAAAATATAATGGCACTACGTCATAATGGATCAAGCTGGAAACGATTCTATTTTTCCCACCTATTACATATACCCCGGATCTTCCGGATCTACTGACCGGTGTCATTCAAAACAAAACTGGACAGAGTTTTGTCATGGATCTCTATTTTAATTGTTCTGTGGTTGATCCATAAAGTATATTTACTGTAGTCTCTCTTATGACGATCTCTGCATGCCATATTGTGGGAGGGGAGGGGGAATTTCGATAGCACAGTGGTTAGAGTTGTGAGTTCAAATCCGACTCATACCTGTATTTGTGTAATTCGTTACGTATGCTAAGCAGAAGCCCCTCGGCCATATGTCTCAAATGTGACCAGTACCGAAGTTAAACAACTCAACTCAATAAAACAAAAATGGCATCATATGATGTCATTAGGCATGTCAATCATAACCTTTCACCGATTAGAGATACAAGTTTTCTTTTGGTACCAGTAATTGGCATATTTTATACATACATACGTATATATATATATATATATATATATTCGTGTAAAGAACTGCGGTAGTGGAACATGAAAATCTCACCTTTAAAACGGTGAGCAGTAACTGAAAACGTATTATTCCTCTCTTTTGCTTTTAACCGCTTCCCCCCGTCTCCCCCCACACACACAAATACATCAATGTTCTTATGCATGTTGTGTTAAATATTAAACGGTATATCGTTTTTGCTTGCATTCTGGCTGATTCAGCAGGTGCCTATCGTCAGTGTAGGTGAATACGAGACTTCTTTTTGCTTATTTTAAATGATTCTGGATATTTTCATCTTCCTTCGAAACATACAATAATAATACTAATACTAATAATGTATATTTAATAAAGCGCCCTTACTAGCAGGAGCCATTCACAGGCGCTGTACAGATAATATGTAATATAATAATACCTCAAATGACATGTCTGTAAAAACACTATAAGAGATTTAATGATAATTCTTATTTACCTCTGAAAGCATATTAAAACTGTAGATAAGACATTTTTTGTTATTTAATGTTATGATGATGATTATGATTAATGTTTTACGGCCACTTCTGTGCACATGGTAGACTAAATGGGCCAAGCGACCTCGATAGGTAATGAGGTGAAGTCAAAGATGAAACACCCTTCAGATATGCCCACGCCAAGATTCGAACTACCAGTAATACCACGGAGGCGCCCCATTTAATGTTTTGAGTTTGTCATAACTACGATTATTTTATTGAGCGCTAAAGACGTTACTATACGGAGACGCAAAATTCAGATCCTGAACACCAATCCCGTGCCACGTAAGGCATCCTGATGAATACTCGGTTCTCTTCGTTTTCACTCGGTAGACATCGCCGGATAAAGCTGTGTACTGGCGTCATCGACATGTTTGCGTGTTTTGGTACGGTTTTGTTCGTGTTTGTCTGTAACATCATCGCACCACGCTCAGCGTGATAACGCTAAACAAGCGCGCATGTTGTACTGTATAATCAGCCACCCAGTGGTCAGTTGAAAGTGATCATGTGTAAACGGCAACTTATTACGATGATGTTACCCATTAAAGCCCGTGAATTATGTATAAAAAAATATAAGCGATAGGGTGACTAATAATGGCAATAAAACCGCGATGTGTATTAGAAACATTTGAAAGGTGTATTGACCAGCAACGAAAAAATCTCTGAGTAAAATGATCTGTTTGTTCAAAGTGGCATTTGTCTTATAGTTCACACATAATATATCGGCACATAATCTTTGTGTTGGCGATTTCTGTTAGACATTAAAATACGTTTTCAGCCGATTTCACACTCGTGTCTCAAAATAAGGCTGGCTGGAGCGGACGCGTCATAAAAATCTGCATATTCATGAGTGAGTCACGAAAGCATCGCGGGAAAATGCCCGAACTGAGATGTTTTAGTTTTTTTTTTGCTAAGGTAGTCGGATCATATAAAACGTGATCTGTTGAAAAGAAAAATATACGGCAATATTCACACAAAGGTGCGCCACTGAGCTCGATTCTTTTCGAGGACATTGGCCCTGTAAAAGTTTTGTAATTATTACAAAGATCTTCCCTAATTCAGCAACGTTTCAAATTCCCTTCGCGTTCTTGGCAAATTGGAAATCTCAACAGTCGAGACAGTACAACACGTCTACCCCACTCACCCCCACCCTTTCATTCCGCCGCCTTCTACGTCAATCTAACGTAGAGCATCTTCAGCACATTGTTACTGCTTATGTCCCAATCTCGCCGAAAATGTTCTGGATCGAGAAAGTTCTACTTGTGAATCTTTAAAATACGTGACCTAGCTGCTAACACAAGTAGCTGTTTGGGAGAGATTTCACCGTGACAGCCGAGTTGATGAAGTTGGTGGCTATTTATATGGAGTTGCCGAGGGTGGTTACTATGTTTAGCCAGGATGAGTAACGACGCGTATATCCATATAAAAATATAAACCCTAATACATGCTAAATTCGCACACGTGCCTGCTGGCTCACTCACACAGACGTACACACACACACACACACACACACACACACACACACACACAACACACACACACTTCAGTCTAAAGGACGCTCCAGTGACAAAGATGATAGCGTACTGTGCTACAAACCTCCAAATCCTGGAGTCGAATCCCTGTATTACCTGGTATCCATCCCTTAGAGAGTAGCCTTTCGGTTGTATACCCCAATCAATCACTGATAACTTTTTGCGTATTTAGGGCGCGGTTTTAGTGCATTCCGTTGAAGCATTCCGGTCTAATCCCCCAGGCTGTGGTTTCGAATCTGATTCATACCTGTTTTTGTGGGATGTTTCCCCAGGCAGTCATCCCTCAATCATGTGTCCCAGGTGTGACCAACGCCGACCTTAAACAGTTTCACTCAAATTTACCACACGATATAAACTGTTATAAAGTCTATTATGGCAGCTTGATTTGATGAACACAAATAGAGTGAAGCACTCCTCATTTACCTAGAGGTGTTGGGATTTTAAGTGTGTCTTAAAATGGATAATTTCTAATTGGAGAATGTGCCCTTTGGGAAATTTGAATCTTTAATGGAAAATACTGCCTCTGAAATAGAATTTACTTTAATTTAGAATATAATTTGACTTATTTTGAATCGGAAAGTCGGTGTCCCTAAAAGTTATATTTTCGACGGTCTTGAAAATTGGATTTCTGTTTTGAAAAAGTCTTGAATTGCATTCGGTTCGGTTGCTGTAGTAACCCCGTTTTTATTAACCTTTTGGGAATACTGATAAATCGCTCCAGTGTCTGGGTCCATTCGGCCTTCACTGAAGGACTAGGGATGAAGTAGGATAAGACATGATACGGGACTGATCTGTCAGTCCCTACGAGGATTTCAGTCCCTGGTATGCGACCAAGAATTTTCAGTGAAGCAGAGTGCATATTTGCAGCCAGCTTAAGTATTTAGGATAATCGCTTGAGATCATGCCATATTTCTTACGTTTTCATTGTGTGGCTGTTATACTGGGATAACACCTTTCACTTGACGTGGACGTCCCCATAGCCGAACCGATAGCGTGATTGGCTACATACGTTTAGCACTTCGACTCAAAGCCCATTCCAGCTATATCTGAGGATGTTTCATTCTTCACTTTGTTTCACTACCATTAGCTTACCGTGTCCAGAGAATGGCCGTAAAATAAGAACAGCGTTTTATTTTTACATTTTCTTTTATTTGATGTCTAAACGAAACATTTCAGCTAGTTACAATGGCATTACGATAATTATGAAAATAAGGGATTTAACAATGGCCCTTGCTTCTGTTTACGATTAATCACACGTGGTCACTGAAAGTGGCTTACCATGATACAGCTTTTCGTTTAAATTGAGAAACTAAGTTCAGTTATAAAAAATGGCAGTCATCTAGAAGGGATATATGTGCATCGGATAAACTTGATGCTCGGTTTTCTATGCACAATATCCGCAGTTAATAAATACTTCTTTTCGAATAGCAATATAAAAAGTAACATACAATATATTGGTATTTTGATATTGTCGAATTCGTTATAAGCCATATGATATATTTTGCTGGAGGGTGGAGGTAATCGCTAGAATCACTCTAGCCAATAAGAATGTTTAAAAAAATCACGTGATCTATTTAGTTAGTTTTTTAGAGTGATCTTACTATTTACGACATTCCGATAAGTCAGTTCAGTCCCTAATTTGAGCAGTGTGTGTGTGTGTGTGTGTGTGTGATGGCACTGACTCAGAGTGTTAATGCATATTTTTATATATCCGCGTATGCACTGTTATTACATCTGGACGACTCATCAGATTGTTGTAGCCGGATCATCAGCTTTTCGTTCTTGGTAAATATGGTCAGCAAACAAACGAACACATATATAGAGTATTACTCGCTCAAGCTGGAATAGAAAACAAAATCATGCGCGTGTATTTGTTAGGGTGGGGATTGTGTTCATAGGGCCGGATGGCTCAAACGCTTTGGGGAGTTGGTCACGTGTGGGACTGTATACGTCATCTACTTAAAGGACGTCCAATTAGTCTGATGTATGGCATTTAGTACTCCCAAAAATAGTGAAAGGATTCCCATCAACTATCCGTTAATAAAATGTTTAAATATTGCTATTTTAAATCCACTTTTCTGCACGCTGTAGGCTAATGAAATGACGTTAAAGCTGAAACGCCCTTCGGACACTTCCCGGCGGAGGTTCGAACCAAGGTGCTAAACATCTGTGGCCAACCGCTCTACTAGTCAGGCCACGGAGATGACCCACCTATTTTATCAGACAAATCACGTATTTTAAAGAATGAGAAGAAAAAGAAATATTGACGGGTTTGATAAACGTATATAATATTCGTGATTAAGCCTGGTATTAGTTATGCGGATCGTCTTAATTAGAAAGTTAATTAAAAATGGCGTTGCTGTTGAATCAGATAATCAACGTTTATTTAACGGTGAGGTGAGGATTACAATATTTAGGGAGTTTGTTAATTTATTTTATTAATTTTTATTTATTTAATATGTCCCCCTCTTACACAGTGGAGAGATCGCCTCCGTGGTCTAGTCTGTAGCGCGTTAGACCACAGATCACTACCACCTGAGTTCGAATCTCGGCGTGGGCATATCTGAAGGGTGTTTCATCTTATTTCATTACCTTTGAAGGTCGTTCGGCCGTATAGCCTACCATGTGCACAAAAGTGGCCGTAAGACATCAATCATCATCATATATTTTATACTATTCGGTGTATCCAGATGTTCTGTACTCAATCAATATATACTCCATAATCTGTGTTTACCAATCTAATAGTGGGTCAGTGTGTTAGTGAGTCGGTCGGTGACTCTCTAGTTCATACGATCGCATGAAACGTCCCACAAACTCGGCTAACAGTGGGTATCGTTCCCGCGGCCTAGACGTTTGTAGCACACAATTTGGTACCAGCCGCGGGAAGAGATTGGACCGTTCATCCCATCCAGCACCACCACCCCACCTTCCCCTCCTTCGGTCCAATGTATTAGCGTCTTAATGAGAAAGTTGCCTGTCCAAGTATCGAGATGGTCTAAAGCCGTTCTGTGACCAGTTAGTGGGATGGTGGCACTCGGAGACGATTAGAAATATATGACGTGTGTGTTAATTTGTAGATGAGAATCTATCTTATCAGTAACGTAACATCCTGTGTTAGATGATACTCTAATTGTTGGGTATGTCTCTTCTGGGGAGACGTCCCTCGTCTCTGATCACTGTCGAGGTTAAACAGCTTAACTGTACTCAACGTATGTAAAACGCATAAACAACATTACACTAAATAACCCCCAGTACAATTGCCGACATTATGCACTCACAAATATCTTCACACATGCACACACACACACACACACAGAGAGAGAGAGAGAGAGAGAGATACCAACACACACACACACGCGCGCGCGCACACACACACACACACCAACACGCAGACACCAATAGACATACCTGCGCGCACGCGCACACACATATTTACACGTACATGCACATACCGATGGCCATATAATGGCTTAATAAATGAAGAATCTTTGCATACTTTGTTATATAGCTTTTCAACATGGTCAGTGGATTAACACACCTACACACACAAGAGAGAGAGAGAGAGAGAGAGAGAGAGAGAGAGAGAGAGAGAGAGAGAAAGAGTAGCTTAACAGAGAGAGATGCCACAGTTTAACACATACGCACACACACAGGGAGAGGGAGGGAGAGAGAGAGAGAGTAGCTTAACACAGAGAGATGCCACAGTTTAACACACACACACTGGGAGAAGGAGAGAGAGAGAGAGAGAGAGAGGGAGAGAGTAGCTTAACACAGAGAGATGCCACAGTTTAACACACAAACACTGGGAGAAGGAGAGGGAGAGAGAGAGAGAGAGAGAGAGAGAGAGGGAGATAGTAGCTTAACACAGAGAGATGCCACAGTTTAACACACCTACACACAGGGAGAGGGAGAGAAAGAGAGTAGCTTAACACAGAGAGATGCCACAGTTTAACACACACAGGGAGAGGGAGAGAGAGAGAGAGTAGCTTAACACAGAGATGCCACAGTTTAACACACACACACCGCCGCACATACCGACCAGCCTATTACGTGAAGCCAATTTCCCCCTATCTCTACCCAAGACGACATAGACCTGGCCATGACAGATAGCCGTTAGTGTGGGGCCCGAGTCACGACCAAACAGTCGACTTTATCCAACTTCTACAAGTTATCAGCCGGTCGTCGTGTCACGATGTCGTGTCACCGACGACCAGAAATCGGCCGCCCAGGGGGCATTAAGGCACGGAGGCATTGTGTCCGATAAGGCTAGAGATAGGACGACCGACCTCGACAGACAATAACGGTATGGGTCGGTGGCTATAACCTTACTGACGACATTTGATACCGGGGACCTAGACGACATAGGAGAATAGGTCACCGACCAGTTATATAGGACACTTTATATGTATATATAATGTGATGGTGGGATAACCCGGTGAGGAGAGAGGCTGGAAAATAAAATGAATCGCAAATCCTTAGTTCATTTTATATGCCGGGGTTATAATTCACGCGCGCGCGCGCGCGTGCACGCACCATCTTTCTCGGATTTCGAAGTGTTTTCGTTCGTATCTGCGTGTATTTGTGTGCATGTCCACATGAATGTATACTATATACTCATCAACACTGCGTGGTGCTCTAAAGCCTATTTATTAGAAAACAAAATATATTACTACATGCAAGGTGTGTGTGTGTGTGTGTTAGGACACATATATGTGTTGGCACTGAATCAGTACATCAGAACCTAGACATCCTTTAAAACCTATACCTCCATTAATCTATACATAATTTAAGCATACAAAACGTACACATCTACACATACGTAGACCTACATATGTCTGGGCATCTCTTCAGCTTGTGTGGACCAGATAATCCACTGTTCGTTCATGACCAATATGTCACGCCCACAGGGAAGCGGTTGACGTAGGCTACGCACAAAAAACGGAAGCAAACAAAATAGTACCAATTGACACCACAGCTCGCAGCTAACAAACACGTGCATGTGGCATGTCAATAATAGGTTAACATATATACAAGATAAATACTTTGACACCACAGTTTACATTCAGCAGTAATTTGCTGTGGCTCAAAAGGTAAACGATACATAAACATTTCGAAATCACAGATGCTGATCTCAGCTCTATTCTGGGTTCGATTAGCTAAACAAATCCTGCCTATATCAACCATACGGACAGAGGTCAGACAGGTTCGGCGTGTATGTGGGGGGTCATTTTATTTGGCATTCAAAGTATTTGAATCAAATTCAAAGCGAATATTCGATTAGACTTGTACTTTTATGGTACGTATACAAAAACTTGTATCAGTTTGGAAGAATCCACACCTTTCAGGCATTATTTACGCCATAGAATCCCTCTTCCCCCCCCCAACACACGCACACACGTCTTAAGTATATTTTCGTGTTTTTCAAGCACTTTATTATCAAAGATTTAGCCTTTGCCCACGATAGATCAATGTCATATAACGTTTTCTCCCCATCTAATCTGACACGCTGACGGGGTTTTGTAGACAATTCACAATATCTGATTATCACGTCATACGTGAGAGATTTCCCACCAACCTTAATTTACATATAAACCCATAACCAACTGGACGTATATAATAGGCTGTGAATATAAGTAAGCACTCATCGCGGCGGGAACGCCCCAATTTCGATAGTTTGTTGTCCAATTTTGTTCATGGCAGTTTTCATTTTGATAAATAATTACACATAAAAGTAGATATGAAATGAGTTAACATGGATTCCGTGTATAGTCCTTTACAGATTTATTTGTATCCTGTGTTGTTGGTAGTATGTGCTGTCAAATGTTCTTATACGGGTTAATGATATATTACCGCATTCACTAGATGTTGGTAATAGTATATGGGTCTATGAGATTTGCTTGATACTAAGACATCTAGAACTTCGATGGTACACGCGTATATTCACGTGTATGCTACTTTGTTAAACTCATTATTTAGTTCACGCATGCGTACTGGTAACTGTAGTAAATTGCATACGATATTTTACGAAGTGGTTTCGCTATCAGTATCAGCAAATTGACGTAAACATTTAGTTTTAACTATTATTATTAAGGGCTACTTTTGGATAATTTGATGATGATGATAATAATAATAATAATAATAATAATAATAATAATAATAATGTATATATAATTAAGTGCCGTCACTAACAGGCGTCTTTCAAAGACGTTGTACAATGATACCGCAAATATTATGTCTATAAGATATTTAAACGATATTTTTAGTTTTTCTGTGAAAGCAACCTTGACCAGGTGTGTTTTTAGAACAGATAAAAAATTCAAGAGACGACGCTTTTCTAATATCAGCCGACAACCTATTCCAACAAGTGGGGGCTGCAACACTAAATGCACAATCACCATATGACTTGAGGTGAGACACGAGCACCTGCAATAGTATCTGACTGAATTACCTGAGTTGTCAGGATGACTTTCTAATGGACACCAGTTCACACGGGCATTCAGATGTCATGTAATAAAAGTGATATTTAACGCCATATCGCTGCGCAATGATCCCAAGAGAAGGGATATACATTGTGAAAACCAGAGGACCAAGAACTGAACCCTGTGGTACATCAGATAACAAAAACTGAACGTCAGATAAAATACCATGAACAGACACTCTCTGTGAGCGTTGTTACAGATACGATTGAAGCCATTCAACTACCCGACAGACCTAACGTGTCTTTTAACCTAGAGAAAAGTACATTACGGTCAACTGTATCAAATGCAGCAGACAGGTCCAGAAGAACAAGTATTACGGGCTTACGTTGATCAATTGACATCATAATATCATTTTCACCTAAACCAGGGCTGTTTCAGTGCTGTAACTACTTTATATGCAGACTGTAGTGATTCATTAAAGTTTTTATTAACTAAATATTTATTTGGATGAAAAGCAACTGCTCTTTCTATAACGTTAGACAGAAAAAAAATTAAAGACTTTAAACAGGTCTGTAATTGTTTAAAATATTACAGTCCAAAGTGGTTTCTTTTTTAATAATGGCTTTACAAAGGCAAATTTCATGGATCGTAGGATCAGAGAGTTTTAAAGAGCTAGTAGACCCCCTCTATTTAAAGACAACAGACACAAGTGATTGTTATTTATTAAAAAAAGTGTTCATTGTGATATTGTTTCGAAAAGTCAGCGATATTATAGTTTTACCTGATGAGACATATCATCGCTGTTCAGTGAACTGAATACATAGTGTCATTATCCAGAAATTTGAGTTTTTGATAATTGGTAGAATGTTTAGAGTTTAAACGATTTATTTTTGGCGTTTGTGTATACTGAATTTGGGTTGACATCTAAATCTGGGCAAGTTTGTTTATTTATTTGTTTGTCAGATTTCGGTGTTTCGTCCGTAATTCGTTTACGACAATTTTGTCCACCTGACACTTCTGGGGCCAGTAAAAAGACATCAAATATGATACTTCTCTCTACTTCCCTTAAATAGTGTGTGTGCGGGTGCGCGCGCGTGCGTGTGTGTTACAGCTAATCTGTGTAATCGGATAATATGTATATTACCTGAAATCTTCAAGTAATACCTCTTTTGTTAACTGATCTTTAATACAGATTACCTGGTAATATACATGTTACCTTATTATGGACTAAGTGTCTGGAATAATTGATTTGATTATTGTAATCGTTATAATGTGCAGAATATGGAAATAAATCAGTTAATTAAAAACATTCCCTTCCTATAACTCACAAGGGAATATGAAACGTTGTTGTTTTGCGTACATGAAATAGTCGAACTGGTTAAACATTCTCCACCAATAACGATGTCTGATGACTGAAAGGTGTCGAGTTCCTTCATTATTGATATAACTTTATTAATTATCGGTTTTAGGAACACAGGAAGCTGATGTGTAACACGTGACCGTCACAACACTGGCTTTATATGATTGTATAACACTCGTCGATACACACGACTAAGGTTCGATTTATAACAACCCGAGTATCGTATTAATGGACATAGCTTTTGTCGGGATTGCCCTACCTAATTACATCACGCCACCTGGATTGCTTTACACCTATCATTTTTGGTCGTCTCTGAAACCAACTTGTAAATATAGATTTCGTCGACGAGAGCGGGACAATTAGCCGTTTGTAAATGAGATTTTTTGTTTACATCTAGGTGAGAGATTACCAATGACAACTGTACTCCTAGTCTTGACTGATAATTTATCGGGTTTTCCTATATTTGGTCATTTATTTAATATATTTGTCGGTGACAGTGTCCTCTCGGTGGTAGATAATACATTAGTTTTAATGTTGTTTCATATCAGAAGTAGGTTAATATAATGTAATAACATAACGATATACCTAAATTGGTTTATATGAATCTCGTATAGAAGCAGGATCGCCTCCATGGCCTAACGGTTAGCGCGGTTTGGCCACAGATCTCAAATTTCGGTGTGGGGCTTGTAAGAAAGGTGTTTCATCTTTCACTTCACCTCATTCCGTTTGAAGACCGCTCGAACTATTTAGCCTGTCATGCGCTCAAAAGTGACCGTCAAACAATCAAATAAAAATAGGACATTAATGCCTTCCGGGAGTTTTTTTCATTTATTTTTAACGCAGTATGAAATTGTTTTACCGGTAACAGGTGCTCATCTGCTGATTGAAAAATCCCTGAAAATAATAACAAAGATATTTCTTTGCATAAGATTTAAGCATGATGTTGACGATACAGTGTGGACTCGACTTATGTATTCTTACAAAGTAGTCGGAGGTTTATTAGCAAAAAAAGAATGCGCATTGGTGCATTTACAGGATAACATTCCTTGAACCCCCCCCCCCCAAAGATTTCCAGATATTCGTGAGAAATGTTCACCTTTCTTGTGATGTCGGGAAAGCACACAAGTGAATGATCCATCCCTCTTTACTTCAATATATGTTTATCCTAGGAGGGGGATCCAGATAGCCAATGATACTACAAAGTTGGCGCATATGTAAATTCCAGTGTAGTGCGCACACTGGTGTCGATCTAGAACTGTGATCCAGAAATATTGCCGTCGTACCCAGTTTCCGTTCACGCGAATAGATCCAGGATTTTCTGACGTATGGATAACCATGGCCGAGCTTGACAAGATTGGCTAGATTAGTCCGGGATGCCATTACGGATAGTTAAGTTGATATGTCAGCGGTATTACCATTTAGTGTCAGCTGCTATGGCAGTGAATTACATGTTGTGGGGCTCTGATAGAATCTGTTTCAATGCTGAAATATCATGTGTTTGGTCGATGATTTAAAACAGTTTGCTAAAAAAGGAATAATTAGTTTTGAACACAATTTTGTGGAAAGGGTAACATATAAACAAGGTATATTTGATGTTAATAGTAATAATAATATTATTATATTTATAATGGGTGACTAACATCATTGTTATGATACTGGGTATGTTTATACTCCATCCATTGACCCGTCTGTCTGTCTGTCTGTCTGTCTATCTGTCTGTCTCTATATTATTTGATGTGTTCATCCTTCTGTCTGTCTGTGTGCGTCATGCTCTCCCTCTCTCTCGCTGTTTGTGTGTGTGTGTGTGTGTGTGTGTGTGTGATCCGAGTACTGTCTAGTAATAATGGTACTTTGTCACCATCAATTATTATTGGAGATTGATTATATTGTTTGGGTTAATACTGTCTTTATATATAGTCTGTTAACATGGCTAATTGGCTGCTTCCATCATCATCATCATCATCATTATTGACTCACATTTGCTTCATCATCATCATCAGCTGTCTTGGGTGTCATCATCGTCATCATCATCATCATCAATGTCATTATTATCACTACCGTCACAAGCATCTGTCTCTATTTTAAATGAAATATAAATGTTGCTGTTTTACGGCCACTTTTGTGTTAGGCTAAATGGGCCGAGTATCCTCCAAAGATAATGAGGCATAGTAAAGGATGAAACACCCTTCAGATATAGCCCGGCGAAGGTTTGAACCCAGGTGCTATAGTTCTGTGGCTAAGCGCGCTACCAATTAGGCCGTGGTGGCGCCCTCTCTTTATTTTACGTATTATCATCTTTAACAACAAACCATCTCTTGCACCATTGTCATGATGATTATCATTGACCATCACCATAAACTGACCATTATTTGTGTGATCATCATTATCATCATATGCTCATTATGTCACCATGACCTCTCGTCTTCACGTCATCATTATCAAAATATAACCTTGTGTCAAGACGAATGGCAATTCACTGTCCATCTTTTATTGACACAGTCGATTGCGTCAGACGTCCGAATACCAATTGATTGATTAATTGATTGAATATATTTAACTAAAAGCCGGAGCGTCTGTTGCCAAGCCTACCATTCCATCTTATTGGCTCTCTCTCTCTCTCTCTCTCTCTCGGGCTCTGCTTCTCTCTATCCAATTGTTGACTGCATTAATTTAATATATTTTTGTCGTCACGTGATCAATCAGAGCTTTTCGATTCACTCCCAGTTTTGATATTCCATAGAATTCTTGATTTACGGCGATATTATTCGCCAGATTGGCCCACGACCTCCGACCCGACGCCACTTGATAATGGCGCCCATTGTGGACTGTGGGACAGTCTAGCGGACAGTGGCGCGATAAAGTCACATATTTACATCCGTGACGAACGCCGTGTTCGTCGTCGTCCCGAGAGCGGGGGGGGGGGGTCTTTCAGGGTGGGAGGCGATATTTCAGCGATGATCGATCGGCAGGGAGGCAGACGAAATTGTTTCTTATCCGAATCTTAACTAGATTCGAGCCATTACGACTGCCGTCCACGGACTGTGTCGGCCGTCAAAGAACTGACGTGGCACCACCGGTTGGGCGTTACGCTCCCTGCCGGTCATCCTTTTGATCACGATCCACACGGGACTTGTTAGCGAGATTCCCACGTCGCCGCTCCGCTCTCTCGGATATGACCCCCTCCTGGAACTCGGCCCGGGGATAATACGATGGAGCTTCGGCGAGATGATGGGCCGAAGGCTGTCACATCAACCACTCTCTCGTCCTGTCTTATACACATCGATGGGACACGATGGCCTAGGGATGGCGGGATCGTGGCTTGATCTCGTTCTTGTATGTGTGTCCATGCACTCTCCCGTCTCTCTCTCTCTCTCTGTTCTGGTGTCCTGTACGTCTCTGTTAAGAATGGGTCTTGTCCTTCATCCCAAGAGAGACACAGAGTCTTTATATGTGCTTTGTGTGTGTTTGTTTGTTTGTTTGTTTGTTTGCTTGTGTGTGTGTGTGTGTGTGTGTGTTTGTGTGTGTGGTGATGGTAAACCCTGTAGATAAGACAGAGACAACACGTCTACACAGATTACCTACACACAGAAGCAGCATGTATATACATATAGACATGTTTACACACAGAGACAGCATGTATACGCACAGAGACAACATGTATACACACAGGAATAACGCGTATACACATTTTTCACTGTGTTGTGAATTATTGCTGGAGCTTCATGATCAAACATCACCATTAACTTGTTGGTCACGACTTGAGGCCGTCACTTCTTAATACAAGTCACACATAGAGAGATCTACTGGTTAAAAAGTAGTTTCTTCTAGTCTTATGGTTGGTTGGTTGGTTTGGGTGGGTGGGTGGATGGGTGGCTGAATAGTTAATTGAATGGGTGGGTAGGTGGGTGGATGGTATGTGGTTGGTTGGTTGGTTGGTTGGTTGGTTAGCCAGTTGATGTGAGTGAGTGAGTGAGTGAGTGAGTGAGTGAGTGAGTGAGTGAGTGAGTGAGTGAGTGAGTGAGTGAGTGAGTGAGTGAGTGAGTGAGTGAGTGAGTGAGTGAGTGAGTGAGTGAGTGAGTGAGGTCGCGGGTTCGAGGCTCCGGGAGCTGCACTGCTGTCGTGTGACGACTGGTTCACTCATCCATAAAAATGAGAACCTGACAGGACGTGATGGCTATGTGCTTGATTAATGCTTTGCACCTTTAATGGCAGCATGTGCTGTATGCTTCCTTGGGAGTTGATATACATGGTGGGTGGAATCATGTCTGAGTCAGGGATAATAATACTGTACAGTGCTTCAGAGCAGGGTTACCTGGTTCTGGCGTTTTATAAACATGCATTATTAAAAGAACATGTATTATTGAGTCAGTGAGAGAGTGAGTGAGTGAGTGTTTTGGTTACACCTGGTACATATGATATGCTATAGGATCAAATAAGGATCTGGCAGACACTGGTAATGGTGGGATTGAGTTGACCCTTCTCATCATGTGAAACATACGATCTATCCATCAACTGTTTGTAAATGTTTGTTTCTCTCTATTCCATAGGGTCTCTATTATTCCTATTACAAGACAATAATAGAAGCGCCGAGCTTGTATAATGGGCTGCACTCGATCATGTATGATAACATCACAGAATATCCTAATGTCATTAATGTACTGAAGAGATTTAACCTTTATCCTGAGGTAAGTCATAGCTACTACTAGTACTACTACTGCTATAACATCTACTACTACTACTACTACTGATATAACATCTATTACTACTAATACTGGTATAACATCTACTACTACCACCACTACAACCATTACTACTACTATTTTTACTACAGTTCACTGGGACTCCAAATACCTCACTCCACTCAACCTTCAAATACTGTAGATCTGTTTAATTTGGCGAACAGGAAAAAATGGCGAAAATCCAGAGCGATAAAATATTGCCAAATTTTTCCTGTCACCAAAATATCGTGTTGTGCAGAGGTTGATATGATGCTCTAAAAGCGCCACTTTGACTAATACACTGAACGTGTGTAATATTCTCATTTATTCAATAATCAGATATACAACAGAACACGTATTTCACATAATGTACATTTATTCACAAATGCTCAACACAACATACATTATTGTATTTCATTAAACTGCCCAAACTAACACAGTATTGGTAATCCGAACATTCACACCAACGCACTTCAAACACCTTACTCCATACTACCATAGAACAGACTAGTATTCATTCATTTATAAAACATTCGCACCAAAGAAATCAACAATAACACGTACTGTATGTAAATGTTATAGATTCCAATTTATGCATATATCACAAGAACCATTAACAATCAGTTTACATTGCAGTTTATAATAAAACAATTAGTCATTTCAAAATCATTCGTCCCTGACATTGTTCTCATCAAAGTCACTCAGGGAATACTTTTGGAGCGTGTCATGTCAAGGATGAAAAGACTGGCTAAAAATGATCCAGATTTAGGATCCGGCAGTGGTGCTGTTTTCGACTAGATTTGTAATAATTTATATGCATTTGCTAAGAATAGAAAAACAGTATGAAAACATTATATTTTACGTCTCCTTATATACAGTTTGATCAGATGTATATCATGGTAACTTTCTCATTGTGTTAATTGCAATTTGTCTTTAGCTTGCATATCAATCGCCTTTGCTAGCATCCAATCATGACGATCGTTTGTCAATCACTCGTTCAGATCTGCTTAGAATGGGATTATCCAGTACATATACCACATGATGCACGTTTGCTTATGGCTGGTTAATAATGGTCTGCTTTGAAATGTGGTTTTTCCTAAATGACCTAGAAAATAAACATAAAAATATGCTTTTCTGACAGACCAAAATTAAGCAAATTTTCTTGTCACCAAATTAAGCTGATCTACAGTATCTCAGTCCACTTAGCTTCTGCTGACCTCAGTCCCCTAAGCCTTGACATACCTCAACCCACTCAGCCTCACATACCTCAGCCCACTCAGCCTCACATACCTCTGTCCACTCAGCTGCCACATACCTCAATCCACTCAGCCTCCACATATTTCTGTCTACTCATCCTCTATGTACCTCCATCCACTCAGCCTCCACATACTTCAGTCCACCCAGCCTCTACATATCTCAGTCCATTCAGCCTATTTATGCCTCAGTTCACTCAACCTCCACATACCTCAGTCCTCTCAGCCTTGACACGTATCAGTCTAATCAGCCTCCACATACCTTAATGCATGCTGTCTCCACATGCCTCAATATAATAATATTATTATATACCATAATAATATTTGTTATTATCACAATGATAATGATGATTATAATGATGATGATGATAACAGGAGCCAGAAGATTTTATTAAAGGTTCTTAAGACATCCTACATCCCTGGAGTCTGCCAGTTCTACATATTATAATCTAATATTATAGATTGGAGGTGATTATACAATATAGAGTCACCCCTTGTACATGTGTCCATAGTCACCTCTTGTACAAGTGTCCACAGTCACCTCTTGTACATGTGTCCACAGTCACCTCTTGTACATGTGTCCATAGTCACCCCTTGTACAAGTGTCCACGGTCACCTCTTGTACATGTGTCCACAGTCACCCCTTGTACATGTGTCCACAGTCACCCCTTGTACATGTGTCCACAGTCACCCCTTGCACATGTATCCACATTCACCTCTTATACATATTTCCACAGTCACATCTTGTACATATGTCCACAGTCACCTCTTGTACATATGTCCACAGTCACCTCTTGTACATGTGTCCACAGTCACCTCTTGTACATGTGTCCACAGTCACCTCTTGTACATGTGTCCACAGTCACCTCTTGTACATGTGTCCACAGTCACCTCTTGTACATGTGTCCACAGTCACCTCTTGTACATGTGTCCACAGTCACCTCTTGTACATGTGTCCACAGTCACCTCTTGTACATGTGTCCACAGTCACCACTTGTACATGTGTCCACATTCACCTCTTATATATATGTCCAAGGTGTGACCAAAATCTGAGGCTAAACAACTCAACTCTAATTTCTTGATTAACACAGTTTCTCACCATTCATATTCACCATTCCTATTACAATATATAGATCAATAGTTGTCTTAGACTTTTACTGACATCTTATTGCATTCATTATTTCATATACCAATCACTAATATTCACATTTCCAATGATACTTTACCACCAAAATACCATCATTTGGTGGAAGATGTCATAATGGAGCTGACTGGGCCTACTGCAGACCTTAACTACACATTATGAGAAAAACAGTATATCATAATAATAAATATATGATGTTTTAATTGCTGATTTTTATCCATTTTTTGTTGGTTTATATACCTAATATTAATACAACTGTATATTTATCAGTATGCATACACACACACACACACAAATATATATATATATTTAGCTTTGTCAGTAAAATACTTCAGTTTCATTAACTAGAAGGATTATGTTATACGACAGCTAATCTTTTGTTGTTTATTTCATGATTTGTGACTATCAGTAAACAAAAACTCCAAACTCTCATCACATCTATAGAATATCATGATGTAGAAAATTGCATTGTAACAAGTTTTGCCTGTAATAGAATAATAATTATAATAATAATTCGTTTTTATTAACAGAGTTTAATCTTGTATATTTTTCTCACAGGTAATACTTGGTATAGGCTACAGACATTTTCAAGCTGTTACGGATTATTTTCACATCAGAACAAAGATTTGTTGGAAGGTGAACCGTGGAGAGAATCTCTCACCCTGTGTGGAGCTGTGAAGGTTTGTATTAGAATCTGTAATATAGTCAGACTTATTGTATCTAGACAGAAATAGTTTTAATAACACACAGTGATTTTTAAATTTCTAAATATTATAATTAATACTATCAAGAGTACTATACTATGTATACATTATTCAATCTCTCTATGTTTGTGTGTCTTTGTGTATGCGTGTGTGTCTGTGTGTGTGTGTCTAAGAAAGAATATCCCTGATCAAATACCTATCTTTAACAACAGATATTGATTAATCTTTGATGTCTATTTTCAGGTCTCGGAGAACCTGCCTATTTTTATATTGAGTCAGTCTTCCTACTTAATGGTGTTATGATGATGGTATTCTTCTTCTTTGGCGCCTATCTCAGGTTAGCGCTGTCTCAATTGAATTAACCACACCCTGGTGACATTTTACAACTAATTTCATTAGATATAAATAAGTAAAAATAACACATCTCCATAGGTAAAGCTATAACATTATTTGCTTTAAATAAACTTCATTTTAATATCTTTGCTTGACAAAGAACTCATTATAATAATATTTGCTTTAGGTAAATCTCGTTATAATAATTTCTGCTAAAGATTAAACTTTATTATAATAATTTCTGCTAAAAGTAACCCATACTATAATAATTTTTGCCAAACGTAAACCTTATTATAATTAAAAAAATTAAAGGTAGCCCTTATTATAATATTGCTGCCATAAGTAATTCTAACAATAATTACTTACAGTGAGAGTATTCTTGGTGGCTTTCTGACTGTGATGTTTTTCTTCTATAATCATGGAGAGGTAAGTGAACTTTTACCAGGTTTTGTCTTCACTGTCCTTTTTTAATATTAAGATTGGTCTGGTTTAGGCACGGCCAGGTCAGGTTACACTAATCACTTAAAGAACAACAGATTTATAATTTTTTGTCATCAGCACAAACACACTATGGCATTAACCAGATAGCTTCTACCGTTTTAACACTATTTTAATTTAAGAGTAAGAAATGAATATCATTCGTCTTTTTTTACGAGAATAATGATTTACAAAATGTCCATATAATTAGTGTCTTTTGGAAAAATACCATTTCTCAATTAAGCAGCATACAAGTTCAGGGCCCATGAGCTAATCTGGGTGTTATATCTTGCATTTTGACAGAAGCAGAAGCACATACCAATAATAACAATTAAAGTTTTAAATAGTCTTAAATTTAAGATACAAAAAAATAGTTTACGGAGAAGTAGCAAAATATTTCCTCCTCATTATTTTGCAAGCAAAATCTTGCTGCAATTAAAAATGTATTTGCAATTTAAAATAGGTTACTATTTGAATTTTGTTATCGCAGATTTATTCTTCACAATATACAAGTATTAAGAATGACAGATAAGAAAAGAAATTGTATTATAGTATCAGTATTTAAACGTTCACAGTATACAGACTCAAATTATAACTTACTAATTATGCCAGATTACAGTTAAAATTATATCACAAGCAATGTTTGCTGATATGTTTACATAAGGTTTTTTTCAGTATATTTTGTTTACAATGTTTGCATAATAGAGGTTGACAGTATTTGATTAAGATGTCATATCTGTAGTTATTTTTTTCTCTCCAATATTATACATACATACATACAGCGTTTGTTTCAAACATTATGCTCCCATTATTTGGTTAATATCCTACATTTACAGCTTTTGCCCAACACATTTATGTTTATTGTGTTTTGTTACACATTATGTTTACATTGTTTGCTGAATATGTTCATTTCTGTTTACAGTGTACCAGGGTTCAGTGGACTCCACCACTCAGGGAGAGTTTTGCTTATCCATTCTTTGTTATGCAAATGTTTGTTGTCACCAAAGTACTCAGGTATGGATGTCGGTGCTGTGACAAGTGTTTCTTTCAGGTGTTGAATGTATGTGTGTGTGTGTGTTTAATTAATTTTTTTTTTCAAAAGGCAGTTAATAATACTTTATCAATAAGTGAATTCAGAAGATCATCTAAATATAAACAATTCATGGTATAATTAAATAATATAAGCATAAATTGAATTTGGATCAATACTCATAGCAGCAATATAACATGGCTCCACCCAATAACAAAAACCAGTTTTGACTTATTCAAGTCTTCAACATGTTGCATAAAATATCTAATTCACCCACGATGTCACACACGCACACACACATGTACACGCACACATACATGTATGTGTGTGCATGCTTTCATATGTGCATGTGTGTATAAATATGCATATTTCTGTCATTTCTATTTCTAGATGTCATTGTCCTTCCTATAAAGACAGTATACTAATAGCTCTAGTAACTGTATGCTTCATGTTACCATGGCAGGTAATATATAATGTTGTATCTCTCTATACATGTCAATTATTATACAAGACATAATATAATTGGTGATAGTATATGTTTAGAGACAGTGCTGATTACCGTAATATGGATAAATGTCAATGACACCTGGTGTCACTTTATGTCACATTCCAGTTTGCTCAGTTTGCCCTGGTCACTCAGACTGTGGCAGTTTTTGCTACATATGTTTTGACATTTATTGGCTCACATAAAATGAAGATTATACTCTCAGGACAAGCTGTAAGTATCTCTACCTCTATCTATCTACCTATCTATCTGTCTGTATGTATATATATATATATATATATATCACACACACCCAAACATGCACATATAAACATGCACGCAGCAAAGAGTACAGAAGTAGAAGCTTATTATCTTGAAATGTGTCAACATTTACGTTTGATTAAATATTCTTCCAGTTAAATGCACTTAACTGGAATATATAAATATATATATATTTATTTACATACATATGTGTTTATTTTATTGTCTATTCCAGCTTGGGCTAGTGATAAGCTATATCTGTTTGTTTGGCAATAAGATGTTACTGACATCATTTTTTGCTGCTTGTCTTATTACTGTCACTGTAAGTAATAATATATATATATATATATATATATATATATATATATATATATATATATATATATATATAAATAAATAATACATAAACATGATCAAATGCATTATAATTTAGATAATAACATCACTCTCACTTGAGAGTATATCAAATGTAGACTGTCTACATCTCACTTTTTATTGTTGACATTTCTGTTAGTGTTACTGTATGTGCCAATATGTTGTATGTACATCTCTCCATGTTACTTGTATTATTTTATAATACAATTTTTCTAGGTGATCGTTCTGTTAGAATCATGGTTAGAGAAATTATATTACAGACTTGTTATACTGGTAAGTTGTTATAAGGATATAATCACTTTTTTCCTGTATGATACATATTATACTTTAAATATATATATATATATATATATATATATTAAAAATATATTTATATATATTTATATATATTTATATATATAAATGTCTATTTGCAGACAGGTTAATTCTGTGAGAACATTAAGCATTAAATTACTGCTAGCTAAAGTATTGGCTGTAGCTGATGATGTAAGTCTCTTTCTCTCCCATATATATATATATATATATATATATATATATATATATATATATATCATGCACACATTCCAAGTTACATATTTCGCTAAGTGTGAGCAAGGTTCCCATCTTTTAAAACACATTTACTGGAAGTAAATAATTTTTCACTTTTTGCGAGCAGAACATTTTTTGAGAGAATTAATAAATCTATAACCCAGTATGAAGAGATCTTAAATATTACCTGGGAAGGTCTGCCAAATCCCTTCCAATCATAATAATAAATGGACCAGTGTCGTATTTTATCTTGGAATATATTATTAAATAAAAATGGACCACGTTTGACAAACTGTGATGGATAATGAGATAATGTTATTTTATTAAATTGTGTACTCTCTAAGAATAAGACTAATTTAAAAGACATTTATCCTGACACTTAACATCGGCAAAACATGTCTCTAACATGAAATCCTTGCACATATCTACAAATATTCATAGACCTGTATGTACATACATGCGCTCGTTTAGTCAAACAGTAACATAAGCGCTTGTAAAATGCCCATTAAAGATTGAATGCTTCTTTTGTTATACATGATAATACATGTATTCAAAGATGTTATTATAACATGCAGCCATAAGATAATATTCAATAATCCTCTGTCTTGTTATATTTAGGCACACATCGCTGACTTGTTACGGAGTAAGTTTACAGATTTCAAGAGTTTCCATACAATGTTGTACACATGTGCCGCTGAGTTTGACTTCATGGAACAGGAGGTTAGTGACCTTATTAAAGTGACCTCAGCTCAGCAGGTTTATATGTTTAAGATGCAAAAGCGAATTCCTTAAAATTGATAGCAATTTTCTGCATTTCAATCGTCATTGTTAATCTTCATAGTTAATTTCTACAAATAAATCCTACTTGGTTGTATATGGTAGACAATGTGTCAACGAATTGGTGGTGCAGTCGATAATTGGCCACACTGCTTAACTCTAGGTCATGGAATCAAATCTTAATGCTCCAGGTATCTGTGGGGTTATCCATCAAACAATAAAAGGCTTCTGGCAGTTCATATGGTTTCCCTAGGTAGAAGCCACTTAGTCGTATATTCCATGTAGGATCAGTTCTGAGCCTAGACAAAGTACCAATTCATTCACTGACTTATAGACAATGTTTACTATTTGGTTACACCATTTTGTGACCAACTAGATATCATAAAGGTATTAAATATAAATGATCAAAGGGTTTTCTTTAAACTGGAGCCAGCCAGTTTATAAAGAAGCTGGGGGAGATTAGTTTAAGTACAATAGGCCAGGTGGCACCACTGTTGCTGAATTACAAACCATTATGATTTGGGCATAATGATTATGATGTATGGTCCCAGATTTTGCTATTATGGTCTTGGATTCATTAGTAAAGCTTCAGTAATCGTGTGAAAAGGTTTAGTAAGCCAATAATATCTAATGATAGTTTTGCATGTTTACTACCCATGTAACGTAGTTTTGTCGATTTAATGTTTGTGTAATAACGTTTTGCCTATTTGCTGCCTTTGTAATATAGATTTGCCTGTTTTGTTGCCTGTATAATGACTATTGTATTTTTTTATTGCCAGACTCCATGGAGGGTGTTAAAGACATTGCTGGCACCATGTGCTATAACTGTTATGCTGACTACAGTAGCAATGGTAAGTTTATGACCTATTGTATATGGCTATCCCCCACCTCTCTTTCTGTGTGTGTGTGTGTGTGTCTGTGTGTGTGTGTGTGTGTGTGTGTGTGTGTCTCTCTCTCTCTGTGTGTGTGGTGTGTGTGTATGTGTTGCATTTAAAAAAGGTTTGAATACAGGTGTGGCCTACTATATATGGCTATCCCCCACTTCTCTCTCTCTCTCTCTCTGTGTGTGTGTGTTGTGGTGTGGTGTGTATGTGTTGCATTTAAAAAAGGTTTGAATACAGATTTTGATGGTGTTAATAAATCTTACAGTTTTTGGTTGTATAATTATAAACCTTTATCAAGTGTGTGTGTGTGTGTGTGTGTGTGTGTGTGTGTGTGTGAGAGAGAGAGAGCACTTGGTAACATTCCTTATTAGTTTAATTCCACCACATGTCACTTACTCAAAAACCAACTGCATACCCACAAACCTGAGCTTGAACTGCTGGCTACTCCTATGTACATCGCATTACACGACCTTCAAATGCCCTTAAGTCAGAGTACCAATCATCAATCAACAAACGTCACAGGCTCTTAATGATATAAAATTAGTCAACCTGAGCACCAAGTGTGGACACGGAGCTGGTCATCAGTGAAGAGATGGCAGAAGTGGCAACTTCTGGCGGACATTTTCTGCTCCCCAAGATTAGTCTTATTATGATGTGAGCATTGTTCTCACGTAGACTGAGAAGGTCAAGGTTGCAGGGTGGGGAATGATTGATTCCTCAGTGTGGAGGAAGGGGGAGAGCTTAATTGGTAAACACCAAACATGAGCACTCGATAAGGTACCTGCCAAAATATGACACTTAGATACGAGGTGGGTTTAGGTTTGATATATAGTGGGTCTTTGGGGAGGTTTAGGTGTGGCCACCTCCCTTCCCTGACTCAAATGTAAATACTTCTACACCGTAGTGTAGGTAGCCGCCACTGTAGGGGAACCAATCATAAATATGTGTGGGTTAATTAATAGTAGGTGAGACAATGAATAATGCATATATCATTGATGAGAGAAAGGAAATAAAATTTTAATCTATTCTATTTTTAATATATATTTGTTACTGTTACTCTTTTGAATTAGATTTTCCATGTTCTTTTCAAGAATAAAACCAAATAAATGTGATAAAATAAAATTGACTTCTGTAATGGAGATCTCTTACAGGTGATCTCTTACAGGAGATCTCTTACAGGTGAATAATATATATATAATATAAAATAATAATAAATATTTAATAAAGAAGTAATAGCTATTCAGTGCCAATATGTGGGGAAGTCTATTATAAACTTAAATAATGACATCATTTTGATATTTATAGAACTATTAGATTAGATCATATTTAGAAATTAGAATATTATGAATTTATATCCAATCAATTTATCATGGCACTCCAGTAGCACAGTAGGTAGAGTGATACACTGAAAACAACCAGTTTGTGGGTTCAGATCCAGCTCATACCCGAGTTTGTGGGATTTGATGACCACAGAGAACAATAAGTAAATAAGATCTAATAACAGCCATCACAATAGGCTGATTCAATTACTCCTGGCGCCATCATGTGGCTGAATTTCACA
>JAODUP010000436.1:575000-672500 GCA_025642065.1 Paralvinella palmiformis | reverse complement strand
TTTTTGGTTATTCCAGGCGCTGTATTTGCTGGTCCTATGCCTACCATGGCTACAATAAAACTCTGTACAAACCGTCCCATTGTCAACCATCCACATTATGAAGATGCTGGTCTTAGGTATGCATATGTATGGTTGTTGTTGTGGTAGTTGTTGTTATTGCTGATGCATTCGTTGTTGTTGTTGTTGTTGTCATTGTAAGAATCTGATTCTGAATAAGTGGTTTTCTCTGTGACATTTAATTCAGGTAATTGGTGTCAGTTGTTTCAGAAATGCTCTCTTATAATTTATAAGAGTATTAGATGGTGTAGTACAATCTAATATACTGTAGCACAACTTAGCATATTGCAGCATAGAATAATGTTGTGGTAAAATAAAGAGATATGTCAACAGTATACCAACCTCTAATTTATGTGTGTGTGTGTGTGTATGTGTGTGTGTGTGCATGTTCACAGCCTAAGAGAATATGTAGTAATGAACACTTAAAACATGGTAGCAACAGATGCCAAACCACTAAATAATATTTTTAACAGCAACAACAGTAATTATGAAAATAACAATTGTTATAATGGATGATAAGAAAATCTATATATAGAATTATTAATTTATAATATTCCTTTATTTTGCCATCAGAGAGAGAACAAAGAAAGTCTATACGTTGTATAGCCGTAAGTCAGAGGAGGAGGTTTGGCGCCACCTGATCTCACTTCAGGTGAACTACACCATCCTGGAGGAGTCATGGTGTCTACGTCGGTCCAGAATTGGCTGTGGGATGGCAGAAGTCTGGGACCTGGAAGATGTTGATAATCGTGGCAAGCCACCGGTCTGTGCCAGATTACACAAGATGCCCGAACCTTACTTCAAGTCGGTGTTCCGAAACAGCATTTATGACGTACTGAAGGTGATCTATGAACCAAACAAGGTCTTGAACAAAAAGACGTAATGGTGGAAAAAAGGTCGTGGAGTACAAGAACAGTACACCACAATCAGAATCCACGAACAAAATGGTTCTCCTGATGTCACATATCTGACCTTCGGCTGACCTTCTGGGATCAAACAGTTCTTGGAACAAAGCGAATAATCTGCATGTTAATATTTTGCTAGTCATCTCTTCATTAATGTAATCATCAAATACAAAGACCTCCCTCAGACAAAGTCCCCGTCATATAAACAACAAATAGAACATATTCTTCACTCTAATTATGACTCTGGGTTATTATTAAAATAGATATTGAGTTACCATAGCACATTAGTTAGAGTACTGCACCGCAAAGCTGCAGGTTGTGGGTTGAAATCCAGCTCATACCTGTGTCTGTGGGATTTGTTTCCTTAGGGAGTCGACCCTCTGCCATATGCCCCAGATGTGATCAGTGCTGAGACTAAATATATCAACTCAACAACAGTAACAACACTGTAATCAGGCATGGGGTCAATTGTATTCAATTCCGTTTGGTCAATTCCAAATTAAATTGATCAATTCCAATTCCATTTTTTACCTACTTTTTTTTACCTAATACTTTTTGCCATTAGTAGGTACTCTGAGTACCTACTCCAAGTACCTACTCAGAATACCTATTCAGACGAGTTGATACTCCACGTAGGATTGTCATGGAAGAAATATTTCTTAATTAAATGATAAATTAATTTGTGGATTCCATTTTTTTTTAAATGAACAATTCCAATTCCGAAATTGAATTGACCCCATGTCTGAATGTAATATATATATATATATATATATATATATAGAGAGAGAGAGAGAGAGAGAGAGAGAAAAACAAATATATATCATTACCAGCAAATACAATAGTCAACTACTCTGATGATGATTTATGTACTCCCATCCTTTAACTTGGTGGAAGGGACTTTATCTAGAGGAAAGTATCAAAGGAGAACATGGCTTATGGTTAGGCTAGTATCTCTCCATAAGCTTTCGTTCATCCACATATTGATATTATAATATTATTTTTTGTGTGAATATTAATTATTTTCATATCAGTGGTTTATTTTGCGTGTATGCTTTCTTTGAATAATGTATTCCACATAATCGTGTCATACCGTTTATGGATCGCTTGTCTGAGTGAGAGACGCAATACTAATACCATGTATAGTCTATTGTTTTCGATGTTTTAACCTTATTCAATATGTTTTGTGGTGAATATGAATTACAGAGCCACCTGGTAAGCCAGCCATATGTGGATCGTCCATCATAATGTGTTATGTAGAGGTTTTTAAATTGGCACTTGTTCTGTCATAACGTCATCACGACCATTGCAAAGTTATTTTGCGTCATTCATTATATTTGACCTCTGATACTACATAGTTTTACTTGTTGAAGTCGATGAGTGCTATGATTGTATAGAGATACAAACATTGTGATTTCAGTTCGTTTCACCTGCACTAATTAGAACCTTGTCAATCAAACATTTGTTAACTTTGTAATTATGATATGTCTGCTATGTACACAAATGGCTATATTTGAATGCTGTTTTTTCTTTCTTTTGTCTTGCATGTTTGGCTGTGTGTATGTGTGTGTATGTGTGTGTGAGAGAGACACTAGTGTATTCTGGTATTTTGTTCCATGACTTGTTGTAATATTAACATAATATCATTGTTTATTGTTATGTATAAACTTGTTTTGACATCAAAATACCAAACACAGGGTTCATCACCGAGCTTTTGAACCAATCAGAATACAGGATTATGGGATATAATCAGAAATTCTGTGTGTGTGTGTGTGTGTGTGTCACCAAAACTATTCATATTTGATGGGACTGAGTACAATACTTATCAGCAGGGAATGCCAGCTTTATTGTCTTATGTCTTATTTAAAAAATTTGAAATTTAGCTTTTCACATAATAAAACAGGATTATTTTGAAAGCCTATATTTTTAGTCAAATGAAATTAACAAAATTTGCATCCCATTTACTGCAATCAGTTATTATAGGTGGCAGAAATTTCTCACGCATTGGGGATTCTTTAGACTCAGTGTTGCTGTGACACACTTCGTTTGTTTGTTACCAGCTCGTCCTTCGCAAAAAGTTATTACTTTTTAACAATTTCGTGATTCTATCAAATCCTGACTTCTACCAGATTAACCGGGCGCCTCCGTGGTCTAATGGTAGCGTGTTGGACTACTTATCACTACCACCTGTGTTCGAATCTCGGCGTGGGCATATCTGAAAGGCGTTTCATCTTTGACTTCGCCTCATTACCTTTGGAGGTCGCTCGGACCATTTAGCCTACCTTGTGCACAAAAATGGCCGTAAAACTTCAATCATCATCATCTACTAGATTAACCCCTGGAAATGTTCAAAATCAAAGTATCAGACGCCCCAAAAAATTTGACTGATAGGGATTGAAAATAGCCGACCATTTGTGCAGCTTTTCGAGTTCTCCGAGATTCCAAACATCACCACTTAATGATCATGAAGTTTATAAATTTAATGTTACATTATGATAACCCTTCCTCATCCATACTAACAATTATGAGTGGAAATTCATAATCTTGGGTTTTTACAAATTGCCTACCTTTGGTTCAAGTGAGGATGATGATAATGATGATGATGTGGAGAATTTTCTGCTTCGAGTTTTAAAAATCTTTTCTTGGCAACTTATGCTTGTAAATACGACTACTATGTTGTTAAGTTAGTTTGTTATTGTTTCAATACAATCACCAATACAATTCATTTTCATCAAAAATCCAGTCTCCATCTTGTATGCATTTAATACACACGCGCGCGCACACACACTGAGAGAGAGAGAGATAATCAAAATGAAACGGTGTGCATCATAAACAAAGCAGTTGTTACCCCGAGTTATCAATTCAGTGTCATCAGTCCAGATAGCTATCTGTTTATTCTATTGCTTATTTATGTATTTGTTTGTTTATTTGTAACAGACTCTCTCTGTTAATTCTGTGATTATGGGCCACGTGTCTGCCTTATTATCATATATTATGTTAATCTTTATACTAATACCAATAACTTCTGCTTAGTCTTTGCATATAGAAATCTGTAACTAGGGATGTGTGTGTGTGTGTGTGTGTGTGTGCTGAATAAAGGACATAGCATCTACTATTTTTGTGTTTCATCAGGATAGTGAAATAAACATTGTATTGCTAATCTTCACCACACCTAACCGATCTAAGTTCATCATAGAGCCCCACTCTTGGTTGAATGGACCATACTGGAGAGCCTTCAACCACACAATGATTGATGCTTCAGGCTTATGACTCAGTTTCGTATTCATCTGTGAGATATTTCAACCATTGATGAAAGGCTTCAGTCAGACCAGCTCACATGGTCATAGTTAGCCTCCCTGTATTATAGTCCAAGTGAGATCGTTGTCGAGGTTAAACAATACGTGAACTCAGTTCAGGAAGGTGGTATTATTACTGCGGAATATCCTTCCACCTGTAATTAGGAACCGTCCATCAGTCCTTTCTTGTTTTGAAGTATCATCATAAGTTTCCTCCAGAGGTAATGAAGTGAAGTCAAAGATGAAACACCGTTCAGATATGCCCACAATGAGATTCGAACTCGGGTGGTAGTGATCTGTGATCCAACGCGCTACCAATTAGACCACCGAGGCGCCCCTTTTTGTGCATCAGGGTGCAACTGGTTAGTTAGTGATAACATTTGATCGTTTATGGTATAATTAATTAATTATTTATTTATATTGCTCTTATTTAAAAACTATAATTAACAATAACAGTGAGACTCTTCTACTTGGTGAGATCTAGACATGTTGATGAAAGGTTTACTGATAAACAAACACCCGAGTAATGTATGCGTTCTAGATAAAATAACAAGGAAGTTTGTGTCATAGATTATATACGAGTCAACTTTAAGTGCTATTAACCTTTATTACGTAGATGATGATGACAGGTCAGTGGTTTATAAGGTGCTTAATTATGATACAACCTGGCTGTTAATTACTGCTGTCACATAATGGAACAGTCGTAGGGTCTACGCCAATTCTACTCCACTGCATTTGGTCAATTCCAATTCTACATCAAATTTATCAATTCCGTTTTGTACGGATGTTTCACCTACTATTTTTACCATCAGTAGGTACCCCGAGTACCTACGTGGAATACCTACTCCGAGTAGTTTCTATTCCAAGTAGGATTGTCATGGAAGAAATATTACTGAATTAAAAAATTAAATGGTAAGTTAATTTGTGGATTTATTTATTTTTTGTAGGAAATTCCAAATTTATCAATTCCAATTCCATTTTTATTAAATAATCAATTCCGGAATTGAATTGACCACATGTCTGTAATGGTGACCTGATACTGTTGCCATGGTTACTAAACAAAAACTTAATTTATCATCACTAACGCCGTTTCACGCCCCCCCCCCCCCAAAGAAGATATATAATGGTTTTATTATATGTACACCAACTCTGTTACTTTAATCAGCCTATAATATTATATGTGTTACTTATGGGTCCAGTTCAGTTGTTTAACCTCAGTTCTGGAACATATGACCGGATGGCGCCATCCGACTGAAACATCGCACAAAGACGGGTATACGAGTCGGACTTTAAAGGATGGACTCGTGCAAGATTTTAAAGCGTGTCCCAAGCCCTTTCTAATGATACGTATCATAATTATATTTAAAGTGTTTTAAATGTTTTGTTACGTGTCTACAATACACTCTGGCAGGGACCATCCTCGGGGAATTTCGACTATACCTATACCGCTATCCCGTGAGTGGGACCACACTGGAAATAGGTGCTGGCACTTTCGTGTGCTATCCCTTGTTTCACCATCACAGATCATGAAAACGAAAGAAATCAATCCCCCCCCCCCCCGAAAAAACGATTGTGAAGAAAGCAGATCTAATATTTCCAAAGTCTACCATTTTATATGTTTTCTGACCAGTTAATTGACTCAACATAAAACAATTTATCATCATGTTTATGGTGTATAGATCTCTTGACACATGTCCTTTTTTTATCTCTGACGAGTAATAAATATCATCATCAGATCAAGGATTGACCTCGGAACACTTCATTGTCACTAATATACCGAACGGCAATTAGCCATAAATTGATTGTTTCAGTATATAGTTGAACCTCAGTCACCATGACAATATTTGTGTTTGTTGTCAATACTAGTATGTTTACAGTGTTAGGAAGTTTGTAATTCTGTGTGTGTGTGTGTGTGTGCCTGCCGAACTGACATAGTGTGTGTGTGTTTACGGGATGTGGTGGAAGAACCGGCCTAAATAATGACAGATTTCTGTGGCGGGATGATGATGGTGGGGGGATGTCTTTGAAATGTATTAATGTAATTAAAACAAGGGTCATCTGTAAATAGGTCATTCGGGCCTGAGGTGGTTGCGATTTACTCACAAGTATGTTTGGGGGGATCAAAAAGGAAAAAAAAAATGACATTTGACCTTTCATTAGCGAATACAAACAAGATCCTAAATTCAGGATACCTACTAACTAAAACATATACAATCTCGATCAGCAGTCCATTGTCAAATTTGTCTTTACTCCACTTTTCTAAAGTGAAATAAATAAATTAACAGTTAAACATAACAGAAGCTAAAACAACAAATTTAAAATACAATAAAAACACAATGTAACATTTAAAAATGTATTTACAATAAAATATTTACATCGCAAGGCATTTTTAAACCATTACGTCCGGTTTACTTCAAAACACGGGTCACGTCACGACCTTTGTAACCAATTATTGAAGTAGAGCGGGGTATGGCTGTAGCCGTACTGACATTGTGTTTGACCGCAGATCGTTAGCACCGGGGTTCAAAACCCAGGTTAACTATACGCATGAACGCTGTATTAGCTTTCATTTCAATACATTGCCTCTATATATACATTATTATTAAATAGATTAATTGGCTCGTTTAGTCTATTATATGCACCAAGGTGGCTGTGAAACAAAAATATTTCTGAAATTACCATGGATAAATAACTTCAAACAAACTTTTCTCTTCATCTCATGAGAGCGACTCAAATTAATCATTATTATACGAAAAACAAAACAATCAAACACACAACACATCACACACACACACACACACACACATATATATATACACATATATATATATATATATCACACGTACGTGCATCATTTACGATATTTCACGTAGTTTTCGACCGTCGGGGGTCGTTAAGCCTAAATTCACTGAATATTCATTACCATGTCTTGTTTTCTTATTGGATAACGAATGTCACGTGTTGTAATATAAACGTATGTAAATTATCTCCTATAGTCGATCACACTATCAGTCATAATGTTTTAAACAGTCAGATAGTGTAAGATGTTTTTGGTCTTGTAGAGGTAATATATGAGGCCGTATTCTCCTCAGTTCTCAAGTAGTTTAACGTATAAACCATCAACAACAATCAACACGTAATTATTTAGCTTTTTTGTGATGTTTTATGATGTTATGAATATGATAAATAATATGTCGAAAATGTCGGACACAATGACTGGGATTAGTACATGTTCAATCTGTACCTATACCGGTATATCACAAACTATGGACAAACTCTAATATTGCATAAATATTCCAGATGAGGCTACCCCATTATCGGTATCAATATTTAGATGTCTGGTATATAGCGATGGTCAAATAAACTAAAACCTCAATTAAAAACCTCAAATAAATTACTTATTAGTATTTAGTATAGATGCCTATTCCAGTTATCCAATGTCCATAATTGGAACATGTGGATTACATATATACATTGTTGTCCAGAGATGTTTTAGTTCGAGCTCGATCCAGATATAGAGATTACAGCCCTGAAGGTCTACAACGGGTTGTCAAAATAAAATGTTGATGTTTTATGGCTACTTTTGTACACATTGGTAGGCTAAATGGGCCGAGCGACCTCCAAAGGTAATGAGGCGAAGTGAAAGATGAAACACCCAGGGCCGTCTTAACGCATGGGCCCAATGGGGACTTGCCCGGGGGCTCAACAAGTATAGGAGCCCACACGGGGCTGTCTTAACACATGGGCATGCTGGGCAGTTGCCCGTGGGGGGGAGGGGCGGACATATAGAGGCCGCATGCTGATCTATGTATGTTGTGACCTGCTGTTCAAATGTCTGTGTTGATTAATCTTTGCTGTACAGCATTTTATTTTAAACACCGATTTTGTTGGAAGTACCAATACAACAAATATTTATTTTTATTTGATCGACTATTTACATTTTTATTCCTGTTGGTGGTTGTGTAGGTAGGGGCCCTAGTGCACAGCTTTGCCCGGGGGCCTATAATGCTGTTAAGATGGCCCTGGAAACACCCTTCTGTTATAGCCCGACCGGGGGTATGAACCCAGTTGCTATAGCTCTCTGGCCAATCGCGCTATCAGTTGGGCCATGGAGGCGCCAGACAGGTTGTCGAACTTGACAGAAATTGGGGCAGGTCAAAAATAGCTAAATAGTTACGTTGAGCATAATATATTAAACACATCCTAACTGAAATATATTAGATTATCGTCCCGCTAAATGTGTTGCTTTCGTATCGATTGTCCAGATGAAAAGTCCGTAAAAGTTCTTAGAAGCTTTATTATTAGATCGAAAACTGCCGGAACGTCATATCTCTTATTTATATTAATATTGTGAACATTAATTATCAAAAGACGAGTACAGCCTTAATTGTCATTTCACGGACACGTAAAATTATTGATACTCATCTTCTTATCTAAACATATTGTTACAGGTTCAATAGAACAGATATTCGATATCAGAACAGATACAAGTTATGATCATGTTTTATGTTTAGACTTGTCTGTTCTTGGCCGCTGGTGGGCATTCTTGTATAGAAAGCGAGACGTGCATCGCCAAACCGGACATGTCCTTCCTGTTTCGTTGGTTCCCGGCATGCAGTGCGCTTTGGCTTTTCGTACAACGTAGACGGTGAAAAACCAAGGAAATAGAGAATCGGACACTAATCTCAAGTTATAGTATAACTTGAAATTTAGCTGGTAAGAACTGTTATACGAGAGTCGAAGACTAAACTCACTCACTCACTCGCTTTCTCACTCACTCATTCGCTCACTCACTCACTCATATTCAAATCTCCACACTTTATATATAGAACATTGTTTAACTTATAAAATTAGCAATATGGTTGGATGGTTGGAAGAGAATTTACTTTCTCATAACTGTAATAAAGTTTAGAGGCGAAATCCAGTGTGGGTGCCTTAAAACATTCATTTAAATTTGTTTGGTTTTTATTATCTTACAGCCAGTGAAGCGAAGTCAAAGATGAAGCACCCTTCAGATATGCCCACGCCGAGATTCTAACTCAAGTGGTGGTGATCTGTGGTCCAACACGCTACCAACTAGACCACAGAGGCGCCCTGCTGCCATATGTAGAAAAACAATCTATGACCGTCAAACATTGTGTGTGTGTGTGTGTGTGTGTGTGTGTGTGTGTGTGTGTGTGTGTGTGTGTGTGTGTGTGTGTGTGTGTGTGTAACGAGCGACAGCCTGGGGATACTAGAGTTGATTGAATCCTGGTTTAGGCTTACGTCTCTAGAGAGATCCAGAATCTGGATGGATTACGATTAGCAGCGGATCCAGAAAACCTTTGATGGAGCAGGTTCTCATAAATAAAGATTCGAGCCCCTCCCGTCTCATTGGTCTCAACTAATGCTCCTGTGTGAGATTATAAAGGCAGCGTATCTCAATGGAACATTTCTTTAACTAGTTATCCAGTGAGTAGACATCAATCAAGCAGAACATACACATCACCGGTGACCCCCCCCCTCTCCATCAAATTAGAACTTATCTTGTGAGTGTTATCGTGATAAGGATGAGCTGATAGCCGTCCAGGTAACTATCAACATCGACATAAACAGATAGATATATATATATATAAACCTGACGATAACGCCCCCTTATCATTTGTTCAGTGCTCACGCTGTCTTCATCAGTCTAACACCGTCAGGAGCAACCTAGGAGACTTCAACCGTCAAAATGGTAAGGCAATTCATTAGTCTTCGTTTGTTTGTGTATTTGTTAAAATGTCATATTGTAGTGTGAGTGTGTGTTTTAGGGTACATATAAAGAGGCAACAGGCACAGAGCATCAACATATCTAAACATCCTTCGAGACCTACTTCCATAAATCTAAATACAACTATACATACATTAATCTAAAAATAAAATGTTCCATACCTCCACATATTGATAGATGTGTGCATATACCTAAGCATGTGTCTGGTCTACTCATCAGCCTGTGGGAACCAACTAATTCGCTTTTCGTACGCGACAAATATATCACGCCCACAGGAAAGCGGCTACATGCAGACTACGTACAAAAAGCGGAAGCACGTAAAAAACATACCATTTGATACCACAGCTCGCAACAAACACGTGCGTGTGGTTCATTGGTGACTTGCTACATACATATCATAAACTATTTTGACACCACAGTTTACATTCAACAGTAATTTTTGGTCCAAAAGAAAGCTTAATACCCATGTAGATGCCTGCCGGAGTAACAAACGACTCCAGGAGTATAAATCCATCAAGCAGCATCATATGAATTAATAGGTCGTTTCGCCAGACCACATAAGAGGACAACAATATAGATTCTACATTATACATAACAAAGCTAATAAACTCAAACATGTTGTAATAACGACATAACTTTCTTACATTGGTGTAATAAGGAATCTGGATGGAAATAGATAAGATGTCTGGCACGGGCAATGCGCATTTTAGGATATATATAAAGAGGCAACAGACACAGAGCATCAACATATCTAAACATCCTTCGTAATATAGAAGCTGAAGGCGATATTATTTATAAATAAGGGAGATGATAAGATAGCGGATATCGGATGTCCTATTTCCATATAATAGTCTGTCTGTCTGTCTGTATGTATGTCTGTCTGTGTAAAACTTGTTTATCTGCGAATTGTGGGCTACGGATGCTGAAAATACAATGCAGTACAATGCATACTCAGCTGGGATTGTACATGAAGCAGCTTGTTTAAAGATAAAAAACTTTTCTTGACACATTCTCATCAATTGTGTCAAATTCTCAATTATAGCTTAATTGGGCTGAAGTATGTTGAGTACTAATATAACCCATACTTCTAAAGATAACTGGAACACTCGAACTCGGCTCTCTGGTTAAGTGTCTGCCAACGCTACCATCAGAGCTGCCGCCTCTTCAAAGAGTAAGTGCAATATTTGTAGAAACAGGGATGGGTGATAAACAAAAGTGTCTTCACGACAATGACGTTTACTTGACGTACATTTTCTAGCACGACTTTGTTTAGTTCCGGTGCTAGTCTCAATATAGGACCGAGGGGCTAGATGCTGCTTAAAGAAAGTCGAAGTCCTTTGTTGAACGTTAAAAGATTCCAAAGACAAGACGCAGATCTACAGGACAAGGCAGCCTTAAACCAGAAACCCTAAAAATGTATGGGTCAGGCCTCAATTGTTTACCAGAGATAATGGGTCGGCCAATCTATACACACACACACACACACACACACACACACACACACACACACACACACACACACACACACACACCCCCACACTTCATTTCGCCAAACAGAATGTGACTTTTCAATGTAAAATGACCTCGACAACACGAAAATGTTGCCAAATATTTCCGCTAGTTCAGTCACACCGACATGTTGTCAGTAATAGTTCATTAACCCGCCCGCCCGCGAAAATTGCTATATCGTAACCAATTTCAATCATCCTTGACCATACACACCGACACCCGATGCTTCCATTGCCTGTGGCTATCTCATAGCCAATCATAATCATTCATGACTAATTACAAATACAAATGTGTGATCTTACCAATGAGGAGATCATGAGTTAATCTGATGGACTAAGTGACACGAGTATTTCTTTATAATGTCTGTAATTAACAAACATCAAAATGATCAACGGCTTCAATGCCATTCCGTAGCATTACTCACGGTTATTGGATATCGGTTTAAATAAGGTAAAATTTACTTGCTATCAGATTCACTTCCATCACTGTCGAAATAATAACATAGCAATATGTCAAGTCCAGTGAGAAAACGTCGTCGTGTTGATATTTCTGTTGCCCAGAAGTGTGACATCTGTCAACGAATTCCACTAAACAGACCTTTATGTTGGATTTTTATATTCTGGTCATTTATTGTCATAATTGTTGGAAATAAATAAATACACCACGACATTATAAGTGTCATTGTGGTTCCAATGGATGTTGCGTATTATTTTTGTTACATACAACGACATATCTTTACGATCTAAAAATGCCTGACACAGACCAGAGACCAAGAATATATTTTCCGTGGATCTAAATCGCATCGTGTTTAGAAAATTCACTACTGTGTTGATTGTGGAAATGTATCTTACAGCGTTCAAGGAATCTCGTCACCTCATCGTTTGCTTTATGGCAAGGAGTGTTGTCTTGCTGGAAGACCAACGTTTCACCATCAACACAACGTAAAGAAGCCAAATGCAGCATATGTCCTGCTGCATGGTTCCTTCACACCCGTAAAGTTGGCCGACCCCTCGCCCAGACATGCACCACAAGACCTTCAGATAGCCCCTCCATGCTTTACTGTGGGGACAATACATTGTAGGATGGACTTCTCACCAACTCTACTTCAGAGAAATAGCCCACTTTACCCGACAGAAAAGCTGAAGTCACTCTTGTCAGATCATAGAACTTTGTCCCGTTGTTGGACAGTTCAGTGGTTATGTCCTCGAGAAAACTAGAGGCGACGTTTATTATCTGCGCGACACAATAGTGGCTTCTTCGATGCTACAAAACGACGAAGCTCAGCAGAGATGAGGCACTTTCAGATTGTGCAGGATGACGCAGTAACTCCCAACTCTGTCTCCATTTACCGTTGCAGCTCCGGGGATGTGAGACGGGGATCATAGAAGCTATTCCGGATCAGAACTCAATCCTGTCGTGCCGATGTCTTTTTCAGCCTTCCACTCCGTGTTATGTCGGTCATTGATCCAGTGTCTTCAAGGCACTTCTTGATCACGCACGCTATCTTTTGTACACTTATCTCAATGATTTTTTTATTAGCGGATGTTTTGTTGAAAATGGGATTTATTCACTACTTTCCTAAATAAATATTGATGATTAAAAATAATGATTTAATAATGACACGGATCAATTCATTATACCAAATATTGCTTCTGTAATACATGCACTACCAAATACTCTATTATCACTCATCTACAGCTTAGATAGGGCATATCTGAAGGGTGTTTCATCTTTGACTTCGCTTCATTACTTTTAGAGGTCGCTCGGCCCATTTAGCCTACCATGTGTACAAAAGTGGCCGTAAAACATCAATCATCATCTATAAAATCCAAACTTGAATATTGCGTACTCATGTCTAATGAGAGTGTTAACTGTATGCCTGTACAAACTTGTGTGGTCCAGGGTTCATGTCTATATAAAGGATGCTATTTGCTGGCTCATCCTACTTGTGATTCATTAACAGTAACTGATAAATAGTGATATACACAATGCCTACTTTGATAATTGGATGACGATCTTCGGTAATCTTAAATAATTACGTAAAAACAACGTCAACCTGAAAAATACATGCTTAGTAATTTCCGACGAGTCCGCTAGTTATGATACGTGGTGATTTTAATACTGCCACTGAGCTTTACATGTTAGAAACAAAAAGTGAACAACAGAATCTAATGGTCCAATGACTTTTACCGGCATGGTGGGCGTGTGTGCGTGTGTGTGTGTGTGTGCGCGCGTGTGTGTATGTAGGGGTGGATCCAGGATTTGTTGAGTGGGGGATCTGATCAAGGGCGAAAACATTATGCGATGGATAAAGTGCCGAAGAGGAGTGGGAAAAAATGGAAATTAGATCATGGTTAGATGTCTCCTGAAACACTACAAAATCCGTATTTTTCAAGTATATAATGTGTATAAATATTGGCAAAAATAGACATTCCTGTGAAGCTTTACCCATGGTATGAGACTTGGTGATTGGTTCAGTGTATATACAGATTGTGAGGATTATTGGCAGCAGAAATATGAAAGCATCCCGAGTCATAATGTGACCATTTATTTCAAGGTGCATACCTTATGAGAAAGAAACAATGATGTTTAAAATATTTACCTCAAGTAAATCTACACCAGTTAATCAAAACGGCTGGCCTTGAAGAAACGTCTAGGGTGTTCTTTAATGAACCTATCTGCAATTTGTTTGGAATCGATGTTTTTACTGTAATGCATTTTCATTAATATTAAGCCAGAAAACCTTGGATCAGTCACTCCTCAGATGGCTTTTCCTTATCCTCAACACAGAGAAACTACACTCTGCTTCCATTAATGTGGCAAGCAGACTACATCCTAATGCCAGTAAAATTCCAATATTCGGAAAGATATCGGGATCTGCAGATACTAAAGATTTTATCAAAGTATCGGGTAAATTGGCCCCATCAGACTGCCTGGACCACATATTGAACCATCTGGATACCTCGTTATCTAATGACCTCGGAGTTGGCAAGTCGTCATGCCATGATTCAAATCGATTTGGGTGAGGCATCACTAGTTAGACAATTAAAGATTGTATTAGACTCAGTAAACCACTCACTGGCCGACAGTGATCTGCAGAGAAACGGTTCTGCAACTGTTGCAGTAAAATGTCAATAAAAGGGATGCCGATTGATCTCTTGTAATAAAGAAGAAATGTGTCAGCAGGTGCATTCGACCTATTACACCGAACTCTTGGAACCCTTGGAATTTCCTCTAACAAACCCTTCAAATAATCCAAACTATTCTTCAATGTGAACCCAACAATAACTCCAAAACTCTGCAGACCACCTTTCAAACCACGAATCGTAGACTTGGTGTCGCTATCCCAATTCCAACGACTTTCATTAACCTCTGAACAAACATATGGATTAAGCATAGGATCAAGTGGCCGAGTTACCCATATGTTAGCTGTTTGGTGAGTGGAGAAAATTTGTATAATCATTCATTATGGCGAGTTTTCTTCGTGATAACTATATTTGTTATTAATAACACATCACCATACCCCCCCCCTCCCCCGGGATGATTCTAATTATGTACATCTTGTCTTGTACAAAAACCCAACTAAATTATAAACCATTACATCTACATTCCGGAAGTTGAACTTTTAGTGAGTAGATTTCGACTCAACACAATCTTACTAACATATCAACATAACTAATGATTGTTTGAGTATACGGATATGTTTATTAATAAGTAAACAAACACATTTCTGATTATTGTCTTCATCATCACAACAGGTGTCATTAATAATGTTATTAGCCGATGATAACCTGGTATGTTTGTGACCTATTTATACTGTATATTTGTGTTTGTTTACAGAGAGAGTGTATCAGTATCCATATAGGTCAGGCTGGTGTCCAGATGGGTAACGCCTGTTGGGAGTTGTACTGTCTGGAGCACGGTATACAGCCCGATGGACAGATGCCCAGTGATAAGACAATAGGAGGTGGTGATGACTCATTTAACACGTTCTTTAGTGAGACTGGAGCCGGTAAACACGTACCTAGAGCTGTGTTTGTAGATCTCGAGCCGACAGTGATAGGTAAAGTAAACATTGACAGCTAGGATGGGGGAGAAGGGGGGGCCTTGAATAAGGTATGAATACCGAAAATCTGTGATAGTTATAATGTATGAATATAAATTAACACGGAAATAAACCATACAGCCCACATATATGTAAAATAGTCATGCTAACAGTGAGTGAGTGAGTGAGTGAGTGAGTGAGTGAGTCAGTCAGTCAGTCAGTCAGTCAGTCAGTCAGTGCTTACTTAACCTCGATACTGGTCCGAGACGTATAACTTGTCCAGAGATTCCTTCCTACGGAAATGATATGACAAGATCGAATCCTTTTTATTGACGTACATAAGCCACACTGGGATTCGTACATTCGATGGTGATTGATAACGCCTGAAACCATGCAGCCAACAACAGGAGATAAATTTTATGTGGTGACTAAAATTTAGTAAGAAAGTTATGAAACGCGAAGATTGATAATTTTCCAGTATAATGACATTCACTTAACCATATCGATGAAGGCAAATTCACATTTAATCTCCCCCCAAAATGGAATATTGGTTAAAAACAACGGTACATTGGCCTTGAGATTATGTTCAATCAACATGAAGATGCATACCGTATATGACTTATTAACGACAAGGGCGATTATTATTTAACAGCATAACATTCCGACAAAACCTTTTTTCCTTCACATAATTTGTTCCATTTTTTCCTTCACATAATTTGTGCCATTTACGGATACGTTCGATGAGGTTTCAGTTAAATTTTCATAACATAGAGAGGTTCTTAATTATCATTATAGTTGTACTATCCACTTCAAAAGTAATAATTCTATAGTCTGTTTATAATATGTTACATATTAGATATTACAACAAACACTCCCGTATCATTATAGAAGAGTAAGTCATTCGTGCCACCTGCTCTAATAATTCAATCAGTTCAATCAATTTATTTCAGAACATAAAATTCCATATACATATGAATTATGATACAGTGAAATATATCATACACATAACAAGTTATAAACAAATTATAAATTTAGTATTTTTGTCCATCTAGCACAAGAGCTAGAATGATAATAAAACAAACTAGAAACAGTACATTGTACTAGCAAATTGCTAGTAGCACCTAAACGTGTTTTAAAACTATAACGTTTTTGCGAACCAGCACCCGAAATGAATCAATACCATTATTGACATAAATTGCAGACATACTCTCCACCCTTAAAATACCGAATAATTTTCTGTATATATTATTAAAGGCAAATACAACACACTTATATGTATACTGTTTATACGTTGACCGGGCCGGGTCTTCTTTAATCTGTTGTATTATTATATATAAAGATACATGACGTAGTAGGCCACATTCACTACAACAGGTTTCCCGGGGAGAGGTGAGAAATGCGTCATCTCTAGAATTGTCTGAATACGTTCTAAAGACTCACCTGTCTAAAGTCGCTTCCTCGGATCGTTCAAATTTCGAACAGGATTTCAGATACATCGTGTTTGAGATATCACAGTAGAGCGGCTTTAAATGGTTCCTGCTAGTAATGATGATGAATTAAATGTATATTTCATTTATTATTGTCATTATTATATGGACACAGACGCGAACACACAAACGCACAGACACACAGACAGACACCCAAATGATAGTCGTTGTATGTCTGACAATTCTCTCCTATCAGACGAAGTACGTACTGGTACGTATCGCCAGCTCTTCCACCCCGAACAGTTGATAACCGGCAAGGAGGATGCGGCGAACAACTATGCCCGCGGCCACTACACCATCGGGAAGGAGATCATCGACCTCGTACTCGACCGTGTACGTAAGTTGGCCGACCAATGTACGGGTCTCCAGGGCTTCCTCTGCTTTCACAGCTTCGGCGGTGGCACCGGCTCAGGCTTCACCTCGCTGATGATGGAGCGTCTCAGCGTCGACTACGGCAAGAAGTCCAAGCTCGAGTTCGCCGTCTATCCCGCCCCGCAGATCTCCACGGCCGTCGTCGAGCCGTACAACTCGATCCTGACGACGCACACCACTCTGGAGCACTCCGACTGCGCCTTCATGGTCGACAACGAGGCCATCTACGATATCTGTCGCCGGAATCTGGACATCGAGCGTCCCACTTACACCAATCTAAACCGTCTGATTGGTCAGATCGTTAGCTCGATCACGGCCTCGCTGCGCTTCGACGGCGCCCTGAATGTCGACTTGACCGAGTTCCAGACCAACTTGGTGCCCTATCCCCGTATCCACTTCCCTCTGGCCACCTATTCTCCCGTCATCTCGGCCGAGAAGGCTTACCACGAGCAGCTGTCAGTGGCCGAAATAACCAACTCCTGCTTCGAGCCAGCCAATCAGATGGTGAAATGTGATCCACGTCACGGCAAGTACATGGCCTGTTGTCTCCTCTATCGCGGCGATGTCGTACCAAAGGACGTGAACGCCGCCATCGCCACCATCAAGACGAAGCGTACCATCCAGTTCGTCGACTGGTGCCCGACAGGATTTAAGGTGACTATGCTCTTTAATTGATCTTTAACCCTCTAGATGATGATGATAATTGATGTTTTACGGCCAATTTTGTGCACATGGTAGGCTAAATGGACCAAGAGACCTAGAAATGTAATAAAGCGAAGTCAAAGATGAAACACCCTTCAGATGCCCACATCGAGATTCGAACATGGGTGGTAGTGATCTGTTAGACCACGGAAGCGCCCCTAATTCTCTAGATGGTCATTCGTTGTCATTCTGTAATCTCGATGCAGCGCGTCTTTGGCTGGATCCTGGTAGCAAGGGTGCCTTATTAAATTTCCATCTTAGAAATGTCAAATGTTGTTTCGCGGCCACTTTTGTGGTCATGGCAGACTATTAGGAGCTAAACAACCTTCATCGATAAAGATAAAAGTTAAAGATGAAACACTAATCAGCTAAAAACAATCACAGTTGTTGTTATTGTTAAATATTCATTATTGGGGTAAAAGCTATATTATTATTGTTATTCAGCTTGCGTTATTATACTTTTAACATCTTCATTATCTATTTTCCAAGGTGGGCATCAACTATCAGCCACCAACAGTCGTACCGGGAGGGGATCTGGCCAAGGTACAACGAGCCGTGTGTATGTTGAGCAACACGACGGCCATCGCCGAGGCGTGGGCTCGTCTGGATCACAAGTTTGACCTGATGTTCGCCAAGCGAGCCTTCGTCCATTGGTACGTGGGGGAAGGTATGGAAGAGGGAGAGTTTGCTGAGGCTCGTGAGGACCTCGCTGCCCTGGAGAAGGACTACGAGGAGGTCGGACTGGACTCTGTAGAGGGAGAGGAGGAGGAAGAATACGAGTATTAGATCCCGATGACCATCAGATCATTAATCTTATTTAATATTTTGAATAAGAAGACGAATTTTTGCGAAGCATTTTGTATCTGGATGTAAATGTAAAAAGAAATTAAATCAGTGATTTGTCAACGATATCAGTGAATACAAATATTTAATATGTGTGTGGGGCGCGCGCGCGCGTGTGTGTGCACGGAGCTGTTTCTATTTTAATGCATCGATGCCCAATTAATGTTAATAAGTATTTTGAGATTTAAAAAAATACCATGTAAAACGTGCTAAATACGATGATATATGAAATTATGAACGAAACACAAACAAATCGGGCAGCTGTGATAGTGAAAATGGGTCAAATTGTCCTCAAACGACGTATCGAGAGAATGACATCGCAGTAATTAATACCTTATGTAATCGTATGTAGTTTCTGAATGCAGGTCTACATGACCTCTATGTCCAGATCGCCGTCTTCCGGCATTCTATTAATGACGTCACAACAGATCTGGCTCCAATATATATATTCTGCCCATGTAACCACTTAGGTCTAATACCTATATGCGCATATTTGTTGCCTTATACGGACGGCTAAAGCGAATCGGCAAAAATATATGTTTTGTCCGTAGATTGGAAAAAAGTTTTTAAAATCCGTATAATACGGATGTTTCCGTAGACTGGGCATCCCTGTTAGTATACGTACTGCTACTGCTGCTCAAGCCCAACACAATTATTACTTCTACACACACGGACACACACACACACACACGCTGATATTCATACACATAAATTATGTTTATTTATAATTTATTTCAGCCAATCCATGTCCCCCTGTTTGGTGCTAATCAACATATTGTGCACTTTGTCGTATGTAGTACTTAATATATGTAATTTTGTTTTAAACTATTAAACCAACACAAAATAGCTAACACATAAAACACATTGACTAGCATATATATATATATATATATATATATATGAATGTAAAATGCGCTAATTTGGTTCAAATGCATTAATTTAGTTAAAAATATTTCAGTTAGTAATTTAGTTTCTAATGAAATATTCGCAGAACAACTTTTAAAACTTCAACTTATCTCCTAAACAAATCTACACATGATAATAAAACATTTTCTTGGCACACAACCATGAGTATTCAACAAATGATGGAAAACTGATGTAGAACAATAACAATTATAGTGAACGCAAGAGAAAATATGTCAAACTCAACAAACAGGTTTTTTTTTAAAATCCTGCCAATAACTTTAAAATTCAATTTAACACTTTTATACCGCAACATGAGTTAGAAATAAATAATTGAACTACAAACATTGGAATGATGTCCGTAACAAATCCGTATAAATTATATACGAAAACCGAGAATTTGTTTAAAATATTGTAAGATAATGGAATTCTGAAAGACCTGACTTGTTCCATTGGCAAAGTCAGTTAAATCTGATTGCTTCATTTTTTCGACAGAACATTTCAAACACATCTGTTACAATTAATGTTATCCGTCCGAAGGTAGACATTATTTGAATAACAAAAAATACCAAAGAAATTGTTAATATATTATTTCTTATTATACACTAAATGGCAACACGTTACACATCAACAATAATGAACCGTGCTCCTAATGGTTTAATGTAGAGCTAGGATTCTTATCCAAAACATCAACATTTACCTAATGGAAAACTGTATCATATTGTGGCTAGCATCCTGCAAATGTATAGGAGTCTGGAGTATCAGTATGTACTGTGTGGGAGTTGGAGTGTCTGAGATGTCCGGACATCTGTAACGTGCTAACCCGATAAAAATATGGTCGCTGTTTTATTGCCAGTTTAGTACACATGGTGTGCTAAATGGCTAAATAAATGAGCCAAGCAGTCTTGAAAGATCGGGATGCAAAATGAAAGATGACGCATCCTTCTGACACGACCCTGATAGGGTTTTGAACCCTGATCCCGAAGTTCTGCAGTCAACCACATTACCAGTTCAGCCAAAGAGATAGATCTGCAAATCCCTGTTAAATCTGAGAGTCCGAAGATTAGGACGAGTGGAAATCCAGGTGACAGAGTGTTAATCGATCAGAGTCCGACATAGTATAAGTAAGATGCTGGAATATCTGGATTATCTGTTGTTTGAAGTCTACCGGAGTATGTCACGCAGCATCCTACACCATTATCCGTATAAGCTTTCAACAAAACACACTTATAAATCATAACAATATTACATGAACATAACAATATTACTTGAAAAGCACCGGATCATAAAACCATAAAATATGAGCAATACAGCTAATTACATAAAACAACAGACGTATAAAAAAATTGTAACATAATTTGGCATCGTTATCATGTATTTCTATGAATGAGGTAAATTAAAAAAATGTAAATTTGAGTCATACAAAATATATGTTATTGATGAAGATCTTTTCCAGTCTGGCACCAAATCCATGTGTTTCTTATTAACAAAATTCAGAGAGTTCTATTTGCTGCAGGTCTAGAAACATCATATTATATTGGCAAAACCAGTTCTGCTCTTGGGAACAGTAGTAAGATCAGCCTCTCTAACAAAACATATGAGACAAATAAATTATGTGTGCACACCTGCATGCACACACATACACAAACAGGCACACACATGCATACACACAAACATATCTTATCAATAGGAAGCAAGCAATCTGTAATAAACAGTGACCCATAGCACCAATAAATATGAACAAAAAATTAATAAATATGAGTACTATCCACAAGGTCATCTTGTCCTCATCAGAACACCAAATCACTCAGTCCATAAGGCCCATTAGGTTTGTTGGTCCAAGGTTCGTAATGCCCGTAATACTGCCCACGGTGTATGGTCACTGATAATGGTCTTACTGAGTATGATTTCTCCAAAGAGGTAACAATTAACAGGTACAAAGGTACTTGTGTATCTGCAATGGACACAATTAACATTAATAATAACATTATTATGTATATCTCAGTGTTATTATTATACTATAATACTAATGCTTGTTCCAAAAGCCTGTACAGCATAAGAGTGTTGGCAATACAATAATACCATACAACTTTATTTATACATACATGTGTACAAAGATTTTAGCCAATAAAGATCTAAATAGTATATACATAATAATCACATTTTACATACATATCAATCACATAAATTCCTGACAGACAAATTTGCCTACTCCATGCAGATTATCATACACATATAAAAGTGTGCTTGTTTCAGTTTAACTGGAAATGCTAGTCACTATGCCAATAGTCACCAAGATAATTTGAAACATTCACATCCTCTTTTTGTTAGAATATATATGCATTTTAAGTAATTCCACATAATTAGAAAATAAATCATTCCTAATGTGTTTGTATTTATCAAATATCAGCAAGAGATGAAATTCATCTTCCTTCTCATTCTTGTTATATTTCATATACAATCAACTACCGGGTATCTGGATTAATATACCCATTATTTGAGTTGTACTTATCGGTCCGGTATCCGTTTCTATTTTAAATTGATGTGCAGTAATTCAGAATTTTATTATATGCTTCCATCTGTCAATATTCTTAATATTCATCAAGATTTATATCCCATATTAGTTTTGAATAATTGATAAGTCCTATGTTTATTACCCCCTTATTTTTAAAGTTGTAGAAGTTATTTAATAGTAAATGGTTATCATATAGTTTTAACTTGGTCAATATGTTCTGATATAAAACTCTAAAGAGTTTCTTTTCAGGTTCATTCTCAATATATCGAAGATAATTTAGTTGCTGTATGAATTGAGAAACGAATAATGGGGATAGTGATTACTCCCCTATGAATGCACCACCAAATTGATATAAATTTGTTAAAATGTAACCTTTCCAAGTCATCATTTCTGTCCATATATTTTGTGATATAAGGTAGCTCATCTCGCAAAGCACCATATTCATTTACAGGTGATTTCATAATGTTATTGTCAGACCTGGGGTCATTACATTTTGTTTCTAGATACTGTTTTCAACGTAACTGACATGTATCTGATACATTTGTCAATTTTTCAAATGTAACTAACTTATCTAGATACATTGCAAAAGTATTTGAATTTCAGATACATTTCAGATCAATGAACATTTTGTTCAATATCGTGTCATGAATCGCTATACAAGTTACACAGATCACTACACGATACTAAAACGCATCACGTAAAATCGCGAATCAATATCTGGCATTGTATTTAGTTCAAAGATGCTTTTGGAATAAACTCACCTGAGACATTGCCCTGTTTTAATACTGTTGTTCATAAATACTTTTGAATATTTTATGATAAGCAGGTCGTTGGCAGTGTTCTTGCACTACATGGTACCAGAATCTTTGTATTGTGACATGTATAATTGTGATGACAGATTATTTAGAAAATTTAGTTGGCGGTAGATTTAAACAATTAGTTTGTCTGAAATTCAATTTAATAGGTGTTTGTTTGGCTTGCTAAAATTTAAATGCATGTATATAAATTTAAATGCAAAATGCCCCTTTTCTTGGGATCTGAGCACATTACAAAGTAACTGTTGTTTGGGGACTATATTTCACATCCATAGACATGTCACTTGGTGAACCAAGTATTTTAGGATGCCCAATTCCTTACATATTTTCCCCTTTGCCATTAACCACATCATCACCTAATTTATGAAAGTCAATAAATATGTTATTGTATTTTCATGTAGATGGCAGAAAACAATAATTTTAATCAATTATAATGATTTATGGTTTATACTGATGTCAATGTTCTGACAAATACCAAGTGTTAGAACATTCTTTTAGTTATCATGAATGGTGAAGGCCCTATAGGTATAACATGCAAAGATTTGCAAGTAAATTTTAATATCTTCAGTTTAGATGATGGGAGCCAAGCATCCCTTCATCACACATGCACGCACATGCACACACAGACCCCACCCACACACACACAGAGAGAGAGAGAGAACTCTAATCAATAGCTATATCTATTTACCTGCTATCTTTGTCTTGTTCCACACACACACACACACACACACACACACATACACACACACACAAGCTTACACAGAGATATACCTAAATATGTCAAATAACACACACACACACATACACACACACACACACACACACATGTGTATATATATATATATATATATATATATATATATTATACACACTATAAAAGAGAGAACTATAATCTAATATCTATTTACCTGTTATCTTTATCTTGTTCCACATACATCACACAGCCAGGTAGATACATATGATCTCTATCTTCTATCTTTTGTCTACTCCAGTCTATAGACTTCTGTAAGCTTCTCTGTTATATGTTAAAACAAACATAGCAATAATTCAATAATCACAACAACAGTAACACAATAGTAAAAATACAACAGTGAAAGTTTGTTGTTGTTGTCGTTTTATGTCCAATTTTGTCCAAGTGGCAAAATAAATTGGCCAAACAATCACTCTAGGGAATAGGGACAAGTGGTAGATGAAACACCCCCCAAACACGTGCCAGCCAAGAAATGGAGCATGGTGCTACAGGTCTACGTCTGAGACAGGATATTATAGCAAAGGTGAGTGTTTTGTTGAAGCATGGCATTAGTCACACTCGAGCTATATGGCAAGGAGTGAACTCAAAGGAAACATCCCACATGCACAGGTAATACTGGGATTTGTGTACTGTGATACAAACATCCAGGTCTCAAGGTTTGAAAGAATCAAATTGAGGGCTCTTTCACTGGAAGACTGCACTCTTTGCAATATATCCCCAATGTGACCAGCACTGAGGCTAAACAAAGCACTCACTCACTCACTCACTCACTCACTCACTCACTCACTCACTCACTCACTCACTCACTCACTCACTCACTCACTCACTCACTCACTCACTCACTCACTCACTCTCACTCACTCACTCACTCACTCACTCACTCACTCTCACTCACTCACTCACTCACTCTACACTCACTCACCCTCACCACTCATCCAACTCATCCACCAATCAAAATAATTTTAAAGTACTGGTATACAGAAATTTGCTCTCACCAACACTAAACTGACAAATAAAATAATTTTTAAGTATACACTCAATTAATTATTAGCCCTGAATAGAACTCTAAATTGAGAAGACAATTTGTTTTTAAGTATACATAAAAAGGTCCAGAACAACCACTGGAGGATATGGTGTAAAAAGATATTGAAAAGTGAATTAAAATAAGAGGAACATATTATAGATAGAGATATGGGTCAGGAAGTACTAACATCAACTAATATTTTATCAGTGAACAATTGCTTTCATTTAGCCTTAGCATTGATCACACCTCAATCAAATGCCCAAAGGTGTCAAACATCAGAAAGATTACGTTACCTTAAAGTTGATGACCATACTCTCTTCATCCGGTTTACCAGACCAAGAATGTTTGTCCTTCGTATAAACAAGATCCACCTCAGACACACCTAGTGTCCTGTTTAGGAGATTACGAAACCAACCCTGGAATATCTTGTGCTGTAAGCAGAATTTAAAAAAAAACACACATTCAAACAGTCTTCAAAATTGAGTTACGCATATCAGAGCTGCATCTAGAGTTAAACTATTTTGAGGGAAGTCTCCGATAACGTTAGAATAAATGGGGTAGGGAGGGCTGAAGTGAGGGATGCCCTCCAAGAAAATCCGGAATTGGATACCTTGCAGCAATGAACAGGATATTCAATAGATATCAAAGATGGTATTGATATTATTGCACAGGCCTTATTATAACATGGTGAATTAGGAAACCCACCAAATTATTTAAAGCGGGTCTGAACCTGTTAATGTTTTATATTAAGTTTATTTTGTTTACAAGTTTTATAAGTGGTTAAACATATTTTTTAAATATGTATACAGCATCTGCAATTGAGTCAAGTTGTAACTGTTATATCATAATTATCTATCGAAGTGTACAACTGAGAAACAGCTAAATATCATGGTTTATATAAATGAGAAAAGCGTTGGTTATTCATTCATTTTGCATTTCTTATTCATCGCTTTCATGCATTTTATTAATTACTCCCAAGTTTGGAGGTGAACAACTCATGACCAGAGTCAGGACGTATCACTTCGTTAATAGTCAAGTTATTGATCGAATACAAAAATTTAGGATGGCTTCTGTACCTATGTTCTGGTTCTTGTTAAGTTCTGGATAGTGATAAAATACTTTAACAAACTTCCAGTAGTATGATAATGTAGGAAAGCCCAAAGGATTGTAAGATGAACATATCTTTTGCACCCGATGAGCCACAACAGATTTCTATTTTGACGCAAAGCTCAACAAACTGTTGTGACACTGAAGTATTACACTATAACAAAACAGTATCAAATAATAGTCTCATGAATGGTATATAGTAGATTTAAAAGTATATATATATATATATATATATATATATATATATATATATATAAATATATATATATATATATTATTAGAAGTGCTTTCATGTAATGCATAAAATCTAAATAAATTAAGATTGGAATTAATCACTTAATTTTAGTGTTCATTTATGAGATCAACAGAAGTTCACTAGATACGATACTAAACTAATTAAATGTCATAACCATTCTTATATAACACAATCAGAGATGTAGAAAGATTTGTGTGACAGACATCTTGATGAGTCAAACATCTGAATTAAAGAATATTTTGAACTAATTATTCCAAAAGAACCGAACATAACCACGTGACTATATTTCTGTTGTTCATTTTCAATGAAGTTATTTTTTATGGCTAACAGTTCTTATGCACACATTACAGGCTAAATTAACTGTGCAACATTGATAGGTAATGATAGGCAAAATAATGGATGACATGGTCAGACTTTCTCCAAACTAGCAAATTTATAAAACACACTAAACACGTGGTCTAGCTCAGAAACGTCAAATACATAAAACACACCAAACACGTGGTCTAGCTCAGAAACGTCAAATACATAAAACACACCAAACACGTGGTCTAGCTCAGAAACTCAAATACATAAAACACACCAAACACGTGGTCTAGCTCAGAAACGTCAAATACATAAAACACACCAAACACGTGGTCTAGCTCAGAAACGTCAAATACATAAAACACACCAAACACGTGGTCTAGCTCAGAAACGTCAAATACATAAAACACACCAAACACGTGGTCTAGCTCAGAAACGTCAAATACATAAAACACACCAAACACGTGGTCTAGCTCAGAAACGTCAAATACATAAAACACACCAAACACGTGGTCTAGCTCAGAAACGTCAAATACATAAAACATTGAGCTTGTAGTATATCTTAATATGAATAAAATAATAAACAGATCAGTTGATGATCTATCTTAACATTGGCAAATATGGAAAACACTAAATGTATTATATCTTACTAAATACAATTACAGTGTAAATATAATGGCAGTGTATTCATCACATTAACACACACATACAAACACACACACACACACACACACACACAAACATATATATATATATATATATATATATATATAGCCATTCCAGATATTAACCTTTGGCAAATCCAAATCTCTGACAATGGATAGCATCTTGACTTTGAGATCATGAAGGTTAATCAATCCAATACGAGGTACAATGTCATCTCCGAGGACGACAGAACATACACAAGACTCGACATATCTTGATGCTGAGAGGCTGCAGAATGAAACAACTGAACTTTGAAATCATGGTTTATCATAGGCGTGAAAATGAAATCTAGTGTAGAATTTTAATTTCTGAAAATGAACGTGAAATCATTTGTTATGGAAATATTCCAAAACAACGATTTGTACCTCATCAAGCCACCAGGTGGCGAATAAGCAAAGCAGCGGAATCGTGGGCCATAGTAGTGATGTGACTTCATCAGTAAGGCTAGAACACCGGCCACTCCGGCACCCAGACTGTGGCCCACAATAACCAAGTCATAATCCTAGAGATAATAAAATATTTATAAAACAGTTTGGATTGGACTGGATTAATTGCGTTCGTGATCTATGAACATGAAATAGATAGAACACAAGAAAACATGAATATCTATTTCCAGTGTGGTTCCTTTCTACTAAACTAACTGATAGGAGAAAATTTAGAATATGCAATATAATACAACATGACTCATATTGTACAGCATGTAAATACATTCAAATGCAATATATATATATATATATATATATATATATATATATATATATAGAGAGAGAGAGAGAGAGAGAGAGAGTGAGAGAAAGATAGAGAGAGAGAGAGAGAGAGAGAGAGAGAGAGAAAAAGAGAGATAGAGAGAGAGACATTTTATGGCACATAGCAGGTTCTAGATAAGACAAGCATCAGTATATGGAATTCAATAAGATAAAATCTTGTGAAATAAGTCTCATATTTTAATGTTATAGCTTATATCTGTGGAAAAATATTGATGGATTTTGGTATATTCCTGAACTATAGGATATCTATCTAAATATTGGAGTATGTTATTTATTCATGAACTTGTTTTCTATAATATGATCATCATAGTTTATACCCAGGGTGTATATAGGTGTTTTAATGCTAATTAAGTGCTAAATAATCACTCATGAATAGCAAATTTGATAACCTGAGTCATAGTGTACAGGATCAGCATGGTCTGACTTGGATGATTGGCTCTACTGGCACGTGTACACATTTAAGGAGATCAGCAACACACACATAGCTGGCTTAATGAGTTGAGTTGAGTGAAGTCATTTAGCCTCAGTGCTGATTAATTACACCTGGGATTTATGGTCGAGGGAGTTCTTAATATGGAAACAAATTCAACAAACACAGGTGTGAGGTGCATTCTAAAGGCTTAATGAGCCGAGATATTAACAAAACTATATTGCATATTAAGTCAAACTATTCTCCACAATTAATTGCCTATAACTCATCACAATTATATTATACTGAAAGTGTTGATTCTTATCTATGTATTACTTATGTTAGATATCACAATATTCATAATAACTGCATACATCATCTTCAAAGGAATTGCTGCAATGATAATGCCATGTATTTTTCAAAACTAATATATATATATATATATATATATATATATATATATATATATATATATATACACGCATTTTGCAGTAAACATATGAAGTGTGATGTTCTGTTATCAACATCATCATCATCAGTTATCTTTAACAGTCAGACACTGATGTACATAACAAATGATAACAGGGGTGCCTGATAATGATGCTGACAATGATGATAACGACGATGAGCACGATGATAATGATAACGGCGACCAAAAAAACTAACTTTTGCCACATCACCGTCCAAAGTTTTAAGAGCTCTGTCCAGAAGACCCTGCTGCTGGTGCTGCCCTCTGGCGTCAGTTCCGAGCAGTTGGCTCATGATGTATTGGGCAGCGAAGTACATGCCTTCGTGAGCCGACACATCCGAAAAGCCATCAACTTCTACTGATTTGTTATCAAAGGCCGACAGATCTGTTAATATATCCTGATATAGAAACAAACAGTAAAGAAAAACTTCCTAAATGAAAAATACATCGTACAGTGTAAGATTGACTGATATAGAAAAATTTGTCAATATAATCTTGCTAAATGAAGAAATTATTATTATAGTAGTAGTAATAGTAGTATCATCATCATCATCATCATCATCATCATCATTATTATAATTATTAGTACATTTAGCATGCAGTGGTCTACTGGTAATAATAATAATATTAATGGCTGAAATGGCAATTATTGAGGGAGACAAATATCGTCTGTAATTTACAGCTTCACCATGGATATTAATAGACAATTTCCGCGACGTATGCGCAGTCCACATCTACTACGGTTTGCGGGTCAGCGAAGCCATGTAGTAGGATGGAAGAAGAAGGGTAATTCACTAATTGTTTGTAAATTTACGTTTTGTGCGATTCACAGAGCTAAATCGATCTTCAAGTTCTTGTAGCAGTTTAATTATTTTTACTAATAGATAAGATTATTTGTAACAGGAATGTTGACGGTTTATTTTTGCCTGAAAATGTTATTGAAAATAAATCATTAAGTTGGGAACTGTAATAGACATGTTACTAATATGTGAAACATATTGTGATCTCCGAGATCTCACGATTGGTAAAATAATGTTTTATCATATGGTTCAGCGAGATGAAATGCGACCCGCAAATGGATGTTTGATAGATGGTGCAGTTGTCGCTGAAATTGTCTGTTCTAAACAAATTTACAATTTATAATTAATGTCATATTTAATGGAGTTGCCGGGTTAGATGAAAAACTCCTCCTACTATAGTGCCGCAGCCGGGATTTGAACCTCCGACCTCGTGCACAGCATGACCATGAGTAAGGAGTCCCATGCTCTAACCCATGAAGCCACTAATAGATAAGATTATTTGTAACAGGAATGTTGACGGTTTATTTTTGCCTGAAAATGTTATTGAAAATAAATCATTAAGTTGGGAACTGTAATAGACATGTTACTAATATGTGAAACATATTGTGATCTCCGAGATCTCACGATCTCATTTCAAATTCATCATAGAAAAGGATGCAATGGTTTATTATATTTATAGGGAGCTACTTCATTTTGATAAAATTGTGTCCTTCATGCAGTTGAAGCTAGATTGTTAACATTGTTGTTTTTATTAGTGAAACAAGTAACTATATGCACCTCCCACGACAGGGTTCCTCTAATGGCCACCACAACAGACTTCTTCTCATGATCCAAAGCAACATAAAAAGGCACTTCAAAGAGCTGAAACAATAAAATAAATAGTAACAGCCTTTGTATACCATAAGGTGGCTCTTATTGCACACACACATATACACACACACACACACACACACACAAAATATAGTTTCATATTATTTGGAGATAATAAAGACAAAGCACAGAACATTTTTAAGATGTTGCTGAAAATGCATTTGTTCTCCAGCCATTTTGATGTTTAATTTATTTTTTATTTTTCTTAGTCAGTTATTTATATATATATATATATATATATATATATATATCCCAATTTAGCTTTATACATATATTGTTATGAAATAATCATATTATATTTGTTATATCTTATATATATGGATTTTTTTCTTCATAAGTTTATGTACAGCACTTTTGAACAGGCTTTAAGTATGAAAAGAGCACTTTACAAGTTTGGTATTATAATAATAATAATAATAATAATAATAACAAGGATTATTGTTTTATTAACATTTTGTAAAGTAATATTGTCTGTGCATACCTTGTTATGAAAACTGACTAGAACAAGATCTTTATCAGACAAACCAGTCACCATCTTGATTACTGTTGTGTTAGCCATCAAAAGATTATCACCTTGTACATTATCTGGCAAACTCCGAGGTAGATACCTACAAGTATATACATAACATGAAATAATAATAATAATAATGGGTTTTTAATACAAATTATTCTGAACTCACAGTATAATATTACATTTTGACTGACATAACACATTTATATCAAAGATAAATATATATGGAGTATTATGTTTTTAAAAAATCATTATAAATATGTCCACTTTAACAAGTATGCATTGAGAACATTATCAAAATATTCCTGACATTTTATAAGTGTCTCTCTCTCTCTCTCTCTCTCTCTCTCTCTCTGTGTGTGTGTGTGTGTGTATGTGTATGTATGTGTGTGTGTCGGTGTGTGTTAGTTAACATTATATTTTCCTCATAAACAGCACATTTTATGCTATTTATATAAATGTGGTGCACCCCAGTTTCACAGCTGCATAAACACGTACACATATCATTTCAGAGTACACATACTTAAACACAAACAGTACCCTCCTACAGGTATTAGTATCAGTAACATGATGCAGTTATAAATACACAAACCACATACAGTAAAACATACAGAACTCATATTTTACCCGAAGGACAACAATATTTCAAATGAAAGACAACAAATTATGATCCACCAAGCTCAAACCAAGCTAGATTATTACAAATTAGGAGGCACCATAGACAACTAAATGGTAACACGATCCATTTAATTAATAAAAAAACATGTGGTCTCATACCTTAATAATAATATAGGGAATAATATATTATTAGTATGGAACCAAACACTACACAGCACATGGCAAAGCCTATTTCATAACCAACATCATTTCTAGCAACTTATTTATAAAATAAACACCTCACAAAGTTGATTATAGATTATAACATCCTTACTTGAAGTATTTATATTAAGTATATTTCTATTTTAAACTTACTTTAACTCCTCCCAACTATGACATAGAATATATATTATATATATATATATATATATATATATATATATATATATATATATACATATATGTATATATATATATATATATATATATTGTGTGTGTGTGTGTGTGTGTGTGTGTATGTGTGTGTGCATGTGCGTGTGTGCAGATGTATCATTATACAAATTTACAGTAGTATTATTTAATATATTATATCAAGAATATCAAGGCAGGACTTACATCAATGCACTATTTTCTACCTGAGAATTTCAGTCAAATTACTATCTCCACCATATAGATACTCCTATCAGTCCTGACCTACCTGCTGTGCAGCAGTACTTTGCCAAGTCCCCACAAGGCGAGTGGACTCGACCAAATATACATTGGCCAACCATAAGAGCCAGCGGCATACTTCATGTAATGTGCTGCTTCACTTATGTTCATCCACTTCTGAGGGCTTTGTGCTAACTGAGGCTGGGTGAAGCCTGATTAGATTAGGAAATCACACAATGATACAACTACAGATCTGTATGCAGATTTAAGCAGAAGGAAATGCTAATTTCCAAAACACACACACACAATCTAAATTCATGATTATTTCTTATCTAAAATAGACAAATTTGAAACCAAGACGTGAATGTGTGTTATATTTTTGTAAGAGTTAACAGTATGTAGCATATAAAATATTATTATTATTATTATTGACAATTATATTATCATTATCATCATCTTCATTAATATATGATAAATAAATTTGTTATTATAAATTCCCCCTCCCCCCATTCAGCTGCCATTCTAAATACTGACTGTTAATCAAACAATTTAGTTTTATCTGTAATATTAAGATTTCTATGATAATAAACTACACTCACTCGGTTTTTGACAGTTCTGAGCAATTTGAGAAAATCTTTCATCTTGATCTTTAACTAAGATCATCAGAGCAGCTATCATATCAGTAGTGACTAGGTCAAGGTCACTAGTTTCCTGAATATGAATAGAAGCAAGTTAGACACAACAAGAAGTGTGTGTGTGTGTGTGTGTGTGTGTGTGTGTGTGTGTGTGTGTGTGTGTGTGTGTGTGTGTGTGTGTGTGTGTGAATGTGTCAGAGAGAATGAACACAAACCTGTAAATATTCAGCAAACAACTGTCCAACTTTGTTTAACGCTGGATGACCCTCTATATCTAGGAATTTTCCAAGAGTGTTGAACCTAATGAGATATATACATAATCATCATCATCATCATCATCACTCTTATCAGCATAATAATAATATTAATAATAAAAATAATAATAATCATCATCATCACTATCACATTTGTCATCAAAATAGTTTGCTCTTTTTAAATTTGAGTATATCTAGAGCACCATGTGAAACATACCAAGAAGAAACTGACCAAATAGTGGATCAACAGATATAGTCTAATTATTTAAATTTTAAAACTCATAAATATTAATCAGTTATGTTTAACACAATTTATTAAATAATGGGGAAACTGGCTTTCCTCATATGTTACATGTACTAAGAACCTCTCATCACGTGTACTAACAGTTTCTCATCAAGATTGACATGATGTACACCAGTACCTAATTATATCCATAATGCTGTACTATGTTCATGGTGTTGGTGCACGTTTATTCAGCTTCCAGTGTTTTGGGCTAACATAAGAATTTTTGCCATTTTCTTTATAGTCTTCACAATGACGATGATGATGATTGATGTTTTACGGCCACTTTTGTGCACATCATAGGCTAAATGGGCCGAGTGACCGCCAAAGGTAATGAGATGAAGTTAATCATGAAACACCCTTCAGATATGCCCACACCGAGATTCAAACTCAGGTGGTAGTGATCTGAGGTCCAATGCGCTATCAATATTTACAGTCTTCAGCTCAATATATAAACACAAGGGGGTGTTAAATAAGACCATATTTATAAACTTTATAATTCTATAGTGTTTAGCATATATATTATTAAGTTAATAACATTAACTAACTTTGGAAAAAGCCTAAAGCAAGTGGCTTGTTTTGTGTGTAATAGTTACTAATAGTCACAATCAGGGGCTCTTCCATGGCCTAACTGGTAGTATGATTGGCCACAGATCTATAGCTGCTGGGTTCAATCCCCAGCTGGGCTATGTCAGAAGGATAATTCATCTTGCCTCATTGTCCCTGGAGATTACTCAGCCCATTAGCCTATATTGTGCAAAAAGTGGTTGTAAAACCAACCTTTACATTTATGTATACTAATAATCAATCAAATTGTAGGTAGTAATATATATTGTTTTAATGATTAAAATTTTCTCTCTTTTTGGAATCGGTCCCCAGTAGCAAATAGGTCAGAGCATCTTTCTGCAAACCTCCAGGTGATGGGTTCAAACCTGACTTATGGCTGTGTTTGTAGGATGTTTCAATATGCCATATGTCCCAAGCTTGACCTGAGCAATGAGGCTCTCCAAACCATTAACTCACTAACACTTCTTTTTTTGCAAAATGCAGACAACTATTATATTTAGTAAAATACCTTTTGCAAATAATTGGGAGCTCCAATAGCTCACTGAGTAGAGGAATGTCTTGTAAACCTCCACGTCCAAGTTCAAATACCAGTACTGCCTGTGTTTGTTGGATGTTTTACTCAAGAGACACCCCTTCAGTCATATATCCCAGATATGGCCAGAGCATAGGTTAAACAAAACACTCGCTCACTCGCAAAAACTCAAATACTGCTTGAGTTACCATGTCAAGAGTCATCAGGACATCAAACTCTAACAAATGAATGGATAAACTATACAAGACAGGACACAGATTAAACAGAGAAGATTACTCATCAATATTATTGTAATATTATCATCAGAAAAATTATATTTATTTATATTTCCCCCTTGGTTAGAAATATTTACTTTTTTTTAATATAACACAAACACACCTATTCAAGGTTGCTTTCACAGATATAATAATAATTATCTTTTAAATCTCTTATAGGGTTTTTACAGATATATTATTTGAGGTATTATTATATTACATATCATTTGTGCAGTGCCTTTGAATGGCTCCTGCTAGTAAGGACACTTTATTAAATATATATTATTATTATTATTATTGGTTTATTTTATTTCGATCATCCATTTCCCTGAATGAACCTGGTATAGTAGTTTTAAATTAAGTAATATTTCCTCCTGGGGAAGCTGGGGGGTGTGGGATTAGATGTTAGCTTTCTCTGTTTCATTTATTCTGGTTAAAGGTTGCTATTTAATGATGATTTGCTGTTGTAAAATCATCCCTGTTACTGAATGCCTGTTACTAACTCAAGGCTGCAAAATGACTGAAACTTTCTGAAAATATCAGCTTCACTTCCCATACTGCTCACTGATGAATGGAGGGGGTGCTGATGATGATTATTGATTGATGTTTTACGGCCTCTTTGTGCAAGCAGTAGGCTAAATGGGCCAAATGGTGGGGGTGCAGTCACTTAATAAGCATTTCTGCGCACATGTATTAACAACACTGTATGATGTGTTTCATTGGATGTCTTATGACAACAGAAGCCTGAGAACATTGAACATCAACAGATCTCATGTCATTGAACATCAACAGATCTCATATCACTGAACATCAACAGATCTCATGTCAACTCCTTACTTTGTATACTCAGTTACCATGAGAAGCTGAATTTGTTGACTACCTAGTTCAAATATACTGACTGAATCTAGTTCTTCAGGTTTTCCACCTAAGCACTGTCTGTGAAGGCTAGAACCTGCTTAAAAGGATCACCTTCACATAAGAACTATCTGAGCTCTACCCAACGGTGATCTATTCAGTTCTGTCTTATATAGATAAATATAACAATAGTCTTGGTGTATTAGTGTCTAAACATGCAGTTATAAAGAGAAGTTTATATCAGAAATAAATGAATGTTTACTCTATCCACACTCAACATTGGCATGACATGTTAAAATGGTTCATGGTCATCTGACTTGACACATGCTATAATCTTAGAATGCCCTGATAGCACAGTTGTTAGAGTACTCTGTTGTAAAATTCCAGCTTGTGGACTTGAATCTGTTTTCCTAGGGGGTCACTCCTCGGTCATATGTCCCAGATATGACCAGTGCCATGGTTAAATAAACAAACAAACAAACCAATCAATCAACCAATCAACATTCTAGAATATTGATGACTACAGAACACAATAAAAAGACCACCTTTACTCATCAAGCCTGAATGAGAAAGGATCAGGGTTGAGCATTGGACTAGCACCTCCATCTCATAAAAAACGTACTCACTACAGATACGTTGACACTTGCCTCGAAGAGGAAGGGTCTTCATCATGAGGAACTATGAGTCCATGACAGAAGACTCTGGAAGACAGTGATCAATTGCCTATGAGGGATGATGGGCATAAGAAGAAGATAACTAATCAAGATTCAAGACTTATCTCAAACCATTAATCATCCCTAGAGTAATTAATACAAAAAGAAGCCACACAATCCTTCATTCACAGCACAGAGTAAACAGAGCACATTCTGTGAGTGAGTCAGTGATTTGTTTAGCCTTAGAGGTGGCGTCACCTGGGATGTATGCCCGAGAAGCCACTCCCTAGTGAAATAATATAATCGGCCATTGCCTTTTTATGATGAATGTAACATCCAACATAGACATGCAGCACTGGAATTTGATCCCGTGAGCTAGATGTCTGCACTGCAGTGCGCTATCAAATACATCATGGGAGTACACAGAGCTTATATTAAAAGATTCTAACTATTGTAAACCAATACAGACCTTTCTTTCCATACATCTGTTAATGTATACTGTACACTGTTGGACCGTACCAGGTTACCTGGCCGTGGTTTCTCTCCATCTGGATTTAAACAGGCTTTTCTCTTGTTCGGGTTTAAAATATGCCACAGGACGAGGGATGATATCGCCGTCACACACCAGATACCGTGAGCTACACCGTGGACAGTTCCAACAATGTGTTTAGGTGTTGCTGCTGGCAAGTAGGGAAAATAAACTAGATGTACAGCACCGAGACTAAGACCGATAGTGGCTCCCTCATACAGCAACTGCAGTAACAAGAAATGGAATGTTCATTAGCAATCTTGGTAAAGACAAATGAAGTGACGTGAAATCGTAAAAAGATCAATATTATCAGATCATGAGGTGACAATACAGCAAAAGAAAAATAACTAGGTGACCTAGTAAACTTTATTTTAATCACATATGTATCCCCAAGTGCCAGATATCAATAATGTAACAAGCAAGGGTCAATGTGACATGTAAATGTAAAAGAAATATTCAATATTTGTGAACTGTGTCCTTGTAATGATGATGACTGATATTTTACAGCAACTTTTGTGCACGTGGTAGGCTAAATGGGCCGAGCGTCCTCCAAAGGTAATGAAGCAAAGTCAAATATGAAACACCCTTCAGATGTGCCTATGCCGAGATTTGAACTCAGGTGCTAGTGATCTATGGTCCATTGTGGTACCAACTAGACCACAGAGGCACCCCTACCTTATAATGATGAGGATCCACATAATCCATAATGCAACAATACATAAATCCATCTATATTCACCCAATTAAATTTCTTGGTTGATAATGTTAAATGGCAGACATGGGGTTCATATCACTTTGTCACTTTCCAGATGATGATCAGTTCCAATGCAGAAACTGGAACACACCATATTGTTTTTAACTTGTAACTGATAAATGTGGAACTAGACTTGATAAACTGTCAAAATCATTTATGATAATTTTTCACTTAGCCATCCATGATTGGCTTTATTGACTTCTGAACTGAGAAATAATTAAGTAAAATGTTTCAGTGACATCGAAATCAGTTTGCAAATTAAGTCGTTAATACACAAGCAGGAATCAATACATGTAAAACCAAATATCCTGGTAGATGAAAGCATTTAACTTTGACATTGGTCCCATCAGGGATATATGTAAACAACCTACAAACACAGGTAACACTGAGATTTGAACTTTGGCCTAGAGGTTTCTAGTACACTATGCTCTAATCAATGTGTGTTCTGATAGAGGAAAGAATAAGACGAATAAAAGTCAGATTTTCATCTTGTTTTGTACGTATTTTATCTTAAACAGAACTGATATCAATTAGTTTATGTGGAACTGGAATTGATAAAATAGAACTCAATCGAACTGGAATTGACAAATTGGAACCGATTCCATACATGGGTCAGACATAAAAGCAAATGACAAACAACTGAACTGATGGATGATGGTACGTCACCTTGACTTTCAGCAGATAAGAAATCTTTCGTCTTGGTCCCGGATTGATGATGGTCCCTAGGAAACTTGTGTGTATGATGCTTCCGAGTAATACCATATTACAGGAATACAGGGCAGTGGCTCCTGTAAACAGCCACTTTACAGCTGTGGCCCATGGTGCAACTGGGAGACCATTACAGATGTTGTACAGTCTTCGTCCAAACCAGAACAGCCTGCAGACATATATTAAGACAAGTTTATTATAGCAACCTATAACATAATATATTTTTATTATAAATCTATATACATGTATAGTGAAAGGAAAAAATAAATCAAGTCTGATTTAAGAACATCACAAAATACCATAATACAGTTAGACAGTGTTTCCCACTAACACTAACTGTCAGTAGAAACTCAAAGTAAAGTTGATAAAGTACAGTCTTATACACAAATGTGCATTTTTTAAAGAGAGAAATAAATCTGGATAATTGAAAACTAACTATGTCTGTATATTCATAGAACATCATTAAGATAGATTCATGTTATTCATTTGTACAATGATTCATATCTACTGAGTAGTTAATATGCTTGAAATAAAACTGATGTTATGCATTCCCCCTTTAAATGTGCATGTCAACCATCCGCCAATATAGTTTTGTCCTTTCTAAAGATGCACTGTCAGATGATAATATTATATAATAACCAGAACGTTGAGAAATAAACAAATGTAGATCCTCCAAAAGAACAAAGACACATTATATAATACTTTGAATTGTAGCATATTAGAATAGCAGCCCTATTGAGATGATATTTTAGTGAACATATTTAATTACTATATCTCTAAAGGTTTGTCAGAATTCTTTAAGGAATACAGTGTCCATTAGTAAAACGGAATCATCCCTTGGCATGAAACTTAACATGACAGCTAAAGCCTAGATCTACTGTTAAAGTCTCAAGACACATCTAATTTTAACAGCTTTTTTAATACTGAAATAATTTACAATAATGTAATTCTTTCCATTTCATCAAGCAAAATGTAACTAATAATCAATTTGTTTTTAAATTTTATATTTTAAACTTCCATAATTCTTTCAACACTGAAAATATTCATATAAATGTTAAATCTCATTTCAGTTTTATGATAGTGTTGTGTTTTTTCCATATATTTCAAAACTTCTTTTACTGAAACAAACTACAACATTGTTTAAACATTAAAAAAGAAACTAAATAGTACATTATATCAGTATATGCAGTTAATTAATTCATTAATACCAAATAAAGTTGCAAGACTTATTACAAACATATATTAAACTTGATAGATTAAAAACTTAGGTGAACACTATTTATTGTATTGAAAGTGTGTGTGTTTAGATAAATGCATAGAAACTGTACTACCTTGTATATTCCTAAGCTTCCATGAACACAACAACCTTTGTTGATGATGATATAACATAATGAGGAAATCCTCTTACAGTGTATTTCTATTTAATTTATACTTTCAGTGTTATTCCAAATGGTTTTTTTTAATTTCCAATTGCTTATTATAAAAGTTCAATTCTTATCCATGATATTTGAAGAGTTTTGTCCACGATGAAATATTGTGGGCTTTATATTCATGTCTTTCACTTGTTTGATTTCCAACAATGATATTATATGTGAGAAATCACTTTCTTGTCGTGATAAAATGCAAATATAACATGAACTACTCAAAATTGGTTGAATCCTTCAAATATCAAATAAAATAAAGACTCATTTGTTTAAAATTAGATACAATCTTTAGTCTCTTTTTCCTTGTCAATGTATTTTAAAATCTTTATTATCATATTTTATTAATCCCATTTACCACTCATTTTACATAATTATACAGCACTTCTGAATGGCTTAATCACTGAATCTATAAATACGTTATTATTATTATTGCCATTATTATTATTTGTAGACATAAACAAAACCCCTCTAACCAAAAGTCAATGTAAATAAATGTCACTTAACCAGGAAAATATTTATTTCAATGATTTGATGGTGAATTTGATAGGAAAAAGCATGAATTCTTATATAAATATATATATATATATATATATATATATATATATATTAATAATACAGAATCAATAAGTAATTTGACAGAGATTCTGAAAATTCTCCTGTAATTTACTTTTAATATAGATATGTTCTTTAGAAAAACTTAAAAAGGCATCAATATGTCAGAAATGTAACATCTACAAACCAAGTTGCTGATGCTGCAGCTTCAAGGGCAGCAGGTACAGCAAGGTCATCACTTCCTATGCCCCATCTGTGACCAAAAGCTACCAAAGATGGCATCAGGTCAAAACAGTTTACTGAAAAGAAAATATTATTATTTATTTCACCAAGTGTTATTTTTTCAGTCGCATGTGTTTGAACTTTAAATGCAACGGCTTGCTAAATCAGAAAAAAAGAGGAGGCACTTATATTATTCTTGACACACCGATATGTTAAATTAGAAAAAAATATACCACGCATTGTTTATTTGTGTTACCATATTTAAAATATGCTTCTGTAATTTATAATAATAATATGTGATATTTATAATACCACCCCATTCAGCTAGAAGCTGCTCTATGGCACTTTACAATATTATTTACAATATTATTATCCCCGACTCAGACCTGTTTCCACCCAGCACATATCTCAACTCCCAAGGGAGCATAAACACATGCTGCCATTATAGGCACAAGGCATTACTCAAACACATAGCCATCGCGTCCTGTCAGGTACTCATTTTATATGGATGAGTGAACCAGTCGTTACATGACAGGATTGCAGCTCATGGAGAATTGAACCCACGACCGTTCGGCTCTGAGACTTACGCTTTAACTGTGCTATCATGGCTCGAATATAAATTTGAGGGGGTAATACTTATGCTTAATGTTTATATCCAGCTATGATGATATAAAAGAAGACAATTAGAATTGTTTGTAATAAGAAAACAGAGTTGATACTGACAATTTTATTTATTTAGAAAGTCCAAAACTTGAAGGTTTCACCATATTCAAAACTGAGTTATGCAAAAGGCCAATAATTCAAACCTCCACAGACCACATACAAGTAATTATTTTTATTCTGATTATTAAAATTATTCTGAATTGGCATCAGTGGAGTTGAAGATGCTGCATAAACTGAATAATAACATTAAAATAAGCACATCAATCCTTAAATTTCAAAAAGGTCTAAACCACATATAAATCATTACTGATATTTATTTCGTACTTTAGATACATGTATTATGTACGTATTATTAAATTAATTGTATGTATTAATTATGTAACTCTTAACTAATAACATAACTTACATTTGTTGTCCTTATTGGATATTTTATAATAAAATTTAAGACCATCATATTATTTGTACTAATTATTTTACGAGGTGTATCACTTATAAGCGGTTACAAATCTCCGGTTATAATCCTTTTAGTATTATGTAATGTAACTATTAATGCTTGTGATTAATATAATGAATAAAAGAATTTTGATTGAATTTATATATTTGTTTTATCGTTAATTTGTGACATGCCAGGAGCAAATAAAAGATCCACCTCAACAGGACACTTGATTGGGATTATATTGCCACATTTGCCTAAGAATAGAATCATCACAATTATAGAAATACCCATAAAAAAATATATTTTAAAACATACAACAACTGTTTTTAATTTATTTCTTCCATATGACAAATGTAATAGTTTTCTCCATTCCACTTTTCTCCTCTTCTGAATGTAATCTTCAAGCTTAAATTTTATTATCACAAAAATCAAAAGTAAATGTATTCCAATTCATTGATAACTAAATAACTAAAACAAGTACAAATTCAATTGGCTTAAAAGTAAAATTTACTCCAAATTCAATTGGCTTAAAGGGATTAGAAGTAAAATTTACTCCGATTAACACCTGACAAAAATGAGAACATTAAGGAATGGGTAAATATGAAATTACATATATCGATTTTCAAAGAAACCTTTAATATTTGAATTTCTGCATACAAACAATTAATATAAATACACTGACATTCTTGATAAAATAAAAACCTTCACATCTGTATATTTACAGTATTAGATACCAAAAGTGAGTGAGCAAATGAGTGAGTTGTTTTGTCCAGCCCCAGTCCTGATTACATCAGGGAGATGTAACAGAGGGTAAACTTCCTGATTAAAAATTCCACAAATACAGATTTAAGTCAGATTCAAGCTTTGATCTGGAAGTTTGCTGCAATATCATATCTGATGATGATGATGATTGATGTTTTACGGCCACTTTTATGCACAAGGTAGGCTAAATGGGCCGAGCAACTTCCAAAGGTAATGAGACGAAACAACCTTCAGATATGCCCACGCCGGCATTCGAACACAGGTGGTAGTGATCTGTGGTCCAGCATGCTACTGCTAGACCACGGAGGCACCCCGCAATATCATATCTGAATGACCCCCCTAACTAAAGTTAGTGTTGTCTACATTTTCTGTATATGCAATATTTAATAGTGGATGTATGATTCAGTTAAACGAAGGGTATCTTCTTTATGGGATATTTTTCTTCTGTTGGTGGGATGCACTGATCACTTTATGTGAATTTTGCCTCCTATTGATTGAATCCATTATATATAGGCATGTGAGACCTATGAATTGTTTAACCTGGCCACAGTGAATTTTGACTGCTTTTGTACAAACTAAAATACAAACCTATGGAAATAAATTTTATGAAATTACTAGCATTTAGTTTTAGTGTCATGCTTTTTTCATCATTGGAACACTTTAATTGTGATATTTATATTCTACTGCAATATTTATAATAATCGTTGTATTTATACGATTTGGAATAAATAAAATCAATTGTGATGATTCAATCAACTAGTTGAAGACAGCTCTATTAAATTAAGACATTAAGAGAACCACAAATAAGTGTTTTCACTTTCTTGTGCTATCCTGGTATTTTAGTGTTATTATATGTATATATACATTAGTGTACAAAACAAATAAAATGAAATTTAAAAAAGAACATGCATCTATCTACATAGCGTTATGTTTAACTTACACTACTGTTTACTAGCAAAGAGTATGACACCAGTGACATATTTGATATTACTCATCCTCATTGTCAGCTTCAAGCATCAGACATAAATCCCAAACAATATATATTATATATGTTCCAGTTAATCTGTATAATCAGCAGTTATCATGTATATTACCTGAAATTTTCAGGTAATGTGTATTAAATATCAGTTAGCAATAGACGTATTAACTGAATATTTCAGGTAATATAGAGTGTTTACATATTACCTGATTATACAGATATGAATCAGATGTGGGTCTTTATGCAATTATGGGCTAATTATTCAATAGTTGCATATACTCAGAAGTAAATCCAGGGTAATCAAAACAGTTGTACCTCCAGTTGTACCTCGGATGTTTACCGATAAACATAATGCACGGCTCGAGTTAACAGAGAATCTGCCTGTTATAGACTAGAATAAACTAAATAGAATAATGAGTTAGTCAGTTACCCTTACGGCCTAATAATGGTAAGTTAGGCTAAGGCTAAAGCAGCCTAACTATAGTATCTTAGTATCTAAGCTAGCTAAGGCTAACTGACATATTCGATAAATGCACAATTATAAATTTTTCATTAAATACTAAACATATACACTGCATCACATTTACTACGAAACATTACTTTTTAACCAAGATGCACAACATCGTATATGCATACAATATAACACCGTACGTAAAGGGAATGTCCGTAGATAATTTCAGGGCCAGCTGTCAAAGCGTCCTTTAGCTTGAACGAAATAGACAGTTTCTCGACAATTGATAAAAATGGCGGCGCCCATGTTCCACGAAAATGTGCCTCACATACAGGCGAAATTTTATACTAGTCAGCAACAGTAAGTGTATTTAAAATGCTGTGAACACTTAAATAAAAATTTAACAGTCACATGTATATAATTGGTAAATGTATCTCGTTATAGGTTTTGGTTTATAGTGAATTTTGTTGTTTAAATCTAGGCTTGATAAACAGTGGCAGGCACTAAACACATGATATGGGGCATGGCATAGGGCAGGCGTAAAGAGCGGAATACCTGACATGCTCAGCGTTATATTCCGTAGTTTGATATCCAGTTTGTCATCGTGTTGGCTTTTCGCCTTTTGTTGTCAAGAAATTATTTATTGGCAACAGGTTGAACAGCCATCACGATGACAAATGAGATTATTGACTATTATTGAATAATATATTCAATAGACAGATAGACTAGAACCAAGAGGTCTTTTAATATTGTCTGGACTCTGGGAGCCTGGTGAATGGCAGCAACCTAGCTTCAGATCCTGAGGCCTGGACCTGGTTCAAGCAACTGTGACTCACAAGTCATACTCAAACTTAAGTGTGATTGTCATAGTTATGATAGCGTAACTGGCGAGTTCCGTGGTTTAACTGATTGCCAGACGTTTCACCGCCTTGGGCGATTCACAGCTTAAAATATCTGGACGGTTCACAGTCAAAAGCTAATTTTTGAGTAAACATATGGTAGCAATATAGTAATACATAACACAAATGTGTCAAAATATAATCAGTGTTTTAGCATAGAATTAAATGATGAAAATAGCCCCCTGACATAGATCTACACCCAAAATCCACAAATCGTAAAATGTTGAATCTTTATTTGTTAATAGCCTAGATCAATATTGATAATATGATTAAATACTCAATATAATATGTTGATGTGATTCATTATAAAATGCAAAAGTATTATTCATTTTATGATATGATATTAGAGTCATTGGCATATGTGCATACTACACTATTCTGCATCTGGCTCACTATTCACCCTGATGGTTGGACTGTTCAATTTAGAACATAGCTTTAGGAGTTGTTTGGCTGAGATCTCGCCATCAACTAGGTTTTGCCAGGCTTTGAAAATTATGGCTTGCATCTTGCAATATTTGGCTTGCTGGTATCCCAATACTGCACCATTTGACAGAAACTGTATTTGCAGACTAACGTTTTGAGATTCTTTGTGAAGTGTGTCAATTGGTAAGTACATATTGAGGGATTGTTGAAAGTGAGCTTGGGTGTTACTGTGCTTGTGTCACCCTTCAACATTATTATTTGTCCTGATTGGGCGACCAAACACGCTCCATTCTGATATTTGAAATTATATAAACTTGGGAAGTGAATCATCCAGCATGGGGGGTGAACCATCTCGCGGTGAACTGTCTAGAAATTGGAAATATGCCAGGTCGTGAACTGTCCATGGCGATGAAACCTCCAGCACCCATTTAACTTTGTGGGCACGTTTGTGGTTTAGTCTTTGCCACACAAAACATTTACCAGTCAGTTGTATTGGCACTTCGTAAATGAAGTTAGTGAAGTAATTACTGAATTCCATTAACCACCCCCCACGTTGGTTTGATACCAGATGTACCGAATATAGACTTGAGACATTGTCTGATTATTTATTCCAGTTTTGAATGGTACGCTATTAACTAAACATAATGATCCTGGGAATTTGTATTGCTTCACAAGCCAAAACTTGCCCAACCTAGATATGAATGTTTTCAGTGACAGGATTTGATCACTTCAGCATGAAGTGAGATCCAATGATTTACAGCTCTTTGGCTGAGGAATGTGTGCCACATGCCCAGTCTAACATGACTTTTGACCAGATTCTGGCTGCATCCTTGAGTGGACAATCCAGATTCCATCCAGTATTTTAACCTCTGATTTGAGCTGCCTAGATGGAGTCTTTTGCTCTTGGCTTCAAAAAACCTTAGTTGCCATTTGTGTGACCATTTCACGAGCTTGTATGGGTACTGTTGAAGGATATCATATCCAATTATCTGTAAATATTTTTGTTATACTCAGGTAATTTATGAAAATAACAAATGGGATGGGCAGGGTTGGTATTGATTTCATCAAATTTCTTAAATCATCAATTTAATCATTGATTTAATTACCATGATTTTTTCAGATTATCTTAAATTTATACTTACCTGATTACTCACTTTGCTACTGCCAGTTGATTTAACTGTATGTATTTTTAAATAAATTTTACATTTGTACATAACAGCTTTGCTTTTATTCTTTAAAAATACTAAGAATGAAATGTTCAGCATATTGGGTATATTATGATATTCCACATATTTATTTATTTTCAGAATTACATATTATTTCTTATGAGATTGTCAAGAATGTTGAAAAAATCAAATAAATCAATTTGATTGAAGAAATCTGATTTATTCTGGAAAAATTCTGATTTTTTCCAACCCTGGGAATTGGAGCCAGCACACTTCTTTGGGGAATTCTGTTTAGGATATCTGCCCATACTAACTAACAGCTGTCCATTGATTACCAGTATCATTCTCTGCCTTTAGTCCAATTTAAAGTCTCAGATTCTCTCCAACAGCTTGCCAGTTACACCAAATGCCTTTCATTTGTTTAACAATGTTTGGTGAGGAACAGTGTCAGAAGCTCAATGGGGGCACCAGCAACTCTGACCATACTTCCAAAGTAACCAGTAAATTGTGTCATGCAAGAGCATCCCAAAACAAATCCATGTTGCTGGCAGAGTTGTTTGATTTAAATCAGTGTTGTTTTTAACTTTAAAAAAATCATGATTGCTGGTCACAAAATAGGTTGTGAATCTGTTTACTGACTCCATCATTTTCCATGTGGGAATTTTCCAATCAATGTCCTTCTACATAAGATTGTATTAAAATGATGCTCATTAGCACTAGCAGTTTAATGGAAGGGGAGATCTCACTCGGCACTGTTTGACGGAAGTCATCTGATCCGACTGACTTGATTACTTTTTGTTTCTTGAGTTCCTTTTCAACGATATATGTTGAGAAGCATGTGTTGAAACTATCCTGGGTGTTATATTTGGGTGCCATGTCTGGAATATCTCTGTTCTCATGTGTGAAAACACTCACAAAAAAATTTATTGAATAAGTCAGCTATTGTTGTATCATCACACAATGCCATTTTCATTTTTTTCAAGTCACTGAGTTTACTTCTGTTTTTCAGCTTTGACTTGCAATACCTCCAAAACACCTTAGGGTTCTATTTCACATTGATCGCCAAGTCGTATTTAAAGCCTTTACACAGGTTTCTTGTGATCACCATTCACTAATTTATTTCATTTGTCGCTCACACTTAGTCCCATTTGTTACCTGTTTCTATACATTTCTTCCATGCACACTATTTCTTTCTATGTTTGGCCGTAACTTCTTTTGTTACCAATTAATGTAGTTTTAACAAGTGAGTGACAGCTGTGTGACAATTCCTCCGTTTGATTTCAATCACTACAAAAAATCATGCATTTCTATTTTTTACATTTTTATTATGTTTCATTTGATTTTTATGATTATTGCATTTATCTTTAATAATTATTTTGTAAACGTGTGATTTATCACTTAACTTGCAGTACAAAAAATGAAGTTTTGAAAAAAATCAGTTTTTACTTCTGCTGGATAATAATTTTTGTATATATTTATGATTGAATTGCAATTATATTTCAACACGAATTAATGTAGTCTTAACAAGTGATATAGTTGAGTGACAATTTCCCCAACTCTATGGTTGGGATAATCTTGGGAGATCAACATAATAGAAGGTGTTAAGGAAAGCTTCAAGTGGTGAATTTGGGACGATTTGACACGTGACGTCACATCTTTTCTATACATTTAGGGGATTATTGGATCAATGTTTAAGTACTTGGTGTTTAGCCAGAATGGGTATATAAGGTGAACATTCACATAGGCTCACTATTGGTAGTCATCTCATGCTGAATACACACCAGAAGAAATGTTTTATTGTTTTTTTAATGATTAAAATTTAAAAAATCAGATTTTTGCCAACTGGCCTATTAGTGCATTTGAAAAATATATCCACATTTCTTGTCATCGTACCTAGGAATATTGATGACCAGTCAATATCCATTAGATTGTCATTTGTTGCTTCATAATCACCTTTGTTGTAGTTGAATTGGGAAATACCCTCCTTCAGTTGATTTTTATTCACAGTCAGGATACAGCTCAGGCCAAGATGATCATTTAATCCTATGTCTGGATTATATTCTAGGTTATTGATAATCTTCACAGTTGGCCGGTGTCAGGTCAGCCAGATGAGGGATTTGCTCATGTATGTACCTGGTAGGTTGAGGCACATGCTGATACAAGTAGGCATCTTTTGAGTACTGGCTGGTGTGGTTTATGCTTTTCTGTGTATTGACAGATTCTAAATCAATCTTTAGATGGTTAAAATCACCCATGATTATCACATCTGCTACATTTTGAGTCGACAGCTTGGCCAGGATACTATGCAGTTTTTCATCATCATCCTGTGTGCTTGATTGGCTTCGATATACACAACCTAAAATGACCTTGCTGTTATTTCTAGTTTTCATCTCTGACTATACGTTCTCTCGGTTGACGATACCAATGTTCATGAAATTGACACTGGTCATCAGATTGTCTGCTACATAAATGGATACGTCTCTACCTATATCAAATATCAACATTTGTTAACAGATCAAAACCTTTTATTTTAAATTGTTGACTGTGTACTTCACTTACATCATATATATGTCTTACCTCAGTTATCTTGACTCTACAAGGTTTCATATCATTCACAATTAGAATGAGTTCCCTTATTTTGTTTGTGAATGTATCAGTATCTGTGTAGATGATCCTGATATGTTCTATATTACTTAACTTAGCTGGTATGTTGGAGCTGTCTACTCACTGGGTATTTTCTTTGTTTTTATCATACTTGGTAGTACTGTTTCCAGATTTGTGTTGATTTGCAGCCGTTCTAGTTATTATCTGGCTATTTTGTATAATTTCTCTCACCTCCGTCTCTTCTTTCTTTTAGTTCCATTCTAAGTTTCCTTTCTTTGTCTCTTTCTGCTGTCATCAGGTCTAGATATATTTATATTTATGTAAATATTGCCTAATTCAGATACTGAAGAAGTCATTAAGTGGATATACTATTTCCTTATATCGTATAGACTTTTTATACTATAGTACACTACACATATACTGATTTAGATATACTTGACTTGGTTGATATAGCCAATACTAGTATCATGTGAGTATTTCTCTAGGTCCATTAGTATATATTGTGAACTGTTGGTCTCTGTCTACATGCACCAGAGGAAGTGCTTGAACTCTAAGTTATAGTTCAAGCACTTCCTCTGTTCATATCCAGATCCACTCTGCAGGAGTTATAGTATAACTCCTGCAGAGTGGATCTGGATATGAAATGGCAAGGTTTTATGTGCCGAATCTGCCATCTATCTCAAGTCCTAAACTCGTTTAAAATTAGTGAGGCAGTAAATTACAAGCAATTAGTGTCTCCCTCAGCTGAGACCACTGGTTTGGTCACTCAGAGTCAGAGTGTTTTACCACCTCCGAGGTTCCTTGGCATTTTGCCTTTTAAACTTTTCCAGGATCACATCCTTTATCTTTAGCAGTTAGGGTAAATAACGTTTAGCACAAAGTTCGATGCACTTAAGCGCTGGACACCCGGAACAATGATGTATAAAGAATATCTTTCTGGTTTTGGTCATCGTGTTACAAATATTATAATTAGTTGTAGAGAATTGAATTATTGGAGTAAAGAGGAATCTTCTGTAGAATACAACAAGTAATGGATTGTTTGTTTATACTTATTTGTAAAAACTAGATGATTAGAAATCTGTATACTAACTTGTGATGATATTTATACATAATATTTATTTTGGTATTATATAGGAGTGTGTGTGGGGGGGTGTAAATTGTAACTGTAAGTATTTTTGTCGGGACTTTTGTGAACATAGTAAGCTAAATGAACCGAACAACCTCCAAAGGTAATGACATGAAGTGATAGATGAAACAACATTCTGGCTGGAGTTTGTTGAACTGGATACTGTAGATCTGTGGCCACCCACACTACTAGTTAGGCCATCGAGGCCTGTGTGTGTGTGTGTGTGTGTGTGTGTGTGTGTGTGTAGTAGTAGTAGTGTTTGGCCCCCAAAATGTTGGTCCCAGTTCCAGTGAACTGCACATATAAACTGACAACATCAACGATTGTGAAGGATGGCACATGAAACCAAATTTTAAAAAAAATAACACTGGCATAATCTTCAATTAAATTAGATAATCTGTGATCTCTATCTGAATGTATCGATTCATTTATGAATGGTGAAGTATGATCAAGTGATGAAGTTCATACAAGAACGTATCTTTTTCTATGTCTGTTTTTTACATGTATAACAGATAATATCTATTAGTATTTACTAATCAGTTCTTAGCCATTGACAGTTTTGTTAAACATAGACCATAAGTTAATATTTGTTTTTTTATCCAAGAAAATCATGGTGTTAATTTTCAAATCAAATGACAAGAAATAACACTGTTATTTCTTTTCATTTTATTTGAAAATCCAAATCTTACTAACCACACAATTTGTTGTCTCTGATCCTGCTAAACACAATTTTATCAGAGTTTGAATAGTTGAAGTTTGTTATATTAATATATCTATGTATATGGATTGTAAATGTTCTTTGTTTTATACACTGATGTGGTTTGAGAGAGAAATGATTAATTGCTGTTCAGACTCGGGTACATTTAAAATGTTGTAACGGTTTGGAAATATTTAGAGAGAAATGAATAATTGCCGTTCAGACTTTGGTATGTTTAAAATGTTGTAACGGTTTGGAAGTATTTAAAACTGAAATTGAAAACTTATGAGTCCCATGCCAGATTCGAATGTCATTGGCTTAGCTTTGTTGTTTGGATTTGGCGAGGGACCTGAATATTTCTCATTGGCTGTTTTGTAATCCATGTAATCTCTGACCCAGCTTAGAGGTGATAACCCTTTTCAAAATTTAAATCAGTTTTTGGTTGGCTCTCGGTGAATGTAGTCAAAAAGTGAATTGCTGTAAAAGTGACTTGTGATGTTATTGAAAATGGAAATGTGAATATCAGAAATGGATCATTGGTATTCGTGAATAAATGGATCATGACTTATCAAGTCTCAATCGCTAATGTGTGTGTTAGACGGAAGCATGAACTTTAAATGGAGCCCTGGTATATAAAATAATGATACAGCAAAGCAGTCGCTCAGGGCTCGTGAAGAGCCCACCCTAAAACCCTGATAATATTCTGTAATACACGATGACCAACCTTTATCTTTATGCCTTTTTATTCATAGATGATAATAATATTAATAATACATATTTCATCCTTCCATGAGAAACAACATCCAAAGGCACTATACATTGCAATTTCATAATAACTCACTTCCCATATAAATATATTGGGAGATTACGTGTCAAAATTAGAAGACATACAAATACACTGATAATTATATTGATGCATGTTAAATTGATCACGCAATTAACCAAAACAACAGTCAACATAAAGTACTTCACATAAAAAATTATATTCTCACTAAATACATATATAGATATATACTGATTAAATACTTGTATCTTGTGATCAGGTGACAGTTGATAATGATCATTATTATATTCCATTTTTGTTCATATCATATTACAAAAGAAATATCTTTAACAGCCTATTAACTTTCAAGACACTGCTATCAAGAGTTGTTTATTGTGTGAAAATGATGATGGTATACTTGTATAGTTCACATTTGTGGTTTATCACACGTAGTATATTGCACGGATACTGCATTTAATGATGTCAATACTATTTACTGGACTATAAACTTAGAGAACTTAGAAAATAACCACAAAAGTGAGGAATAGACAGTATAAAGATCATCTGAAATCTTCTATATGTTGAAATAAGGTTTTATTGGTTGTATCATAAGTGCTAATGACAATTAATTGCTCCATTTAATCACGTGAAGAAAAGTGGACATCGTAAAACACCAAGATTTCAGAATCAAGATTTGATATTAAATTTACAGGAGATGATTATCTTTTTTCTGATACCAGAGTAATTCAAGTCTTTTTATTAATTATTCAATAGGTATGCAGTTCCGGACAATCCATTTAGTGTACCCTCCACCGTAGGCATAAATGAACTGAGTACACTTATTAATAGTCTATTGCAGCCAGGTAATGTTTACGTGTTATGTTTTTCTGTGGCATAAATATTAAATGAAATGATTTTTAAGTTGAATTTTAAAAATACTCATTTTTTACCATCATTTAAAAACTGCTTGTTCTGATTTTTATTTATTCTTCTGTGGGTGTTTTTTTTTAAAATTAATTATTTTCTAATTGGATTTTTATATCTTGCAGAAGCATCAGAAAGCCAGCATGTTGCTTTTGACTTCTTGGTTGATGGCGAATTCCTCCGCAATTCATTGCAACTGCACATGGAGAGCAAGGGCATCTCAACTGTATGTTTTCTTCTGATTTATTCCGCCACCTTTTTTTGATGTATTCTTTTGTGATTGTCATTCACTCATAATTGCCTGTTGATATTAATTTTGTTAAGTGCATTTTGTGCAATGTTTCATTTTCTTCACTAGCTGAGTTCGGGCATTTTATGGCAGTGGTATGAGCGCCATGCTGTAAACCTCCGGTATGCAGGTTCAAATCTGGCTCAAACCTGTGTTTGTATGATACATTTCCTAAGTCATAGGTGTGACCAGTGCTCAGATTTAAAAAACTCAACTCACTACCCGAGTTACCACTGTTTGAGATACAGCTCTTTTAGGTCACTCACTCACTCAAAAAGTATATTACTTCCTTCTACAGGATTGCATTCTCAGCCCAGTTAACCAGAAGTGCCATTAATGTTTTTAGGCTCTGTATTTGCTTTTTTTCCTGCCAATTTTATGGATGTTCTGAAAAGAAATAAGAACTTTAAATGTCATATTTTAAGTCCCCCCCCCCCCAAGAAAGTGATATCTAATTTTTAATATATTGTAAGCCTTGATATCATTTTGTATTAATGTAGTCTACATCAAACCTCAACTGTTTATGTAACAAACTTTGGTATACTTACTTAGTTAGCATCAATGAAGGTGTGATGTATAAATCCATCTTACACATCATAAAAGGACAGTTGTATCCACATCTTAGTCTATATTATATACAATATGATGTTTATACTGACTACCATTGTTTTAAATGATATTAAAGGTGTTGGACAATACATTTTTTATTGAAGAAATAACTTGCTTGTGTCAATATAATAGTTTACACATTGTTCCAAAAAACAGTTAAATTATTTCCCTGAAGATTAACTATATTTATTTGAATTTGATGTAGGATCAATTTCTTCAGAAACTTCCCGTGCATTTTCATTTGTAATCATATAATATTGTATGCTATGATTGTGTAAGTAATAATCACAGAGAAACAGAAAAACCTAATAATTGGTTTTTATTTAAGCACTTATTCATAATTTTATCTCGTTACCAACCAAGAAATATAGATAAAAACGTGTTAATGTGGTTTACTGAACACTTCAATCTTTTCTTTTTTTGCTGGAAATAACATTATAGATGATGAAATTTATGGACTGTGATATAAGCATCTGAGTTATTTTATTTTAATTATTCATTTAAATCAATGTGTGACCAAAATTAAAAATCCTAATTATTTTGGCATATTTTTATTTTAGTGATTTTCTAAAATTGTTACGAAAACATGCCATTTATCATATAACTGGCAATAAAGTATGAAGTGGTATTTAAAATTAATTATGCTAATTAGATGCTAATGCCATGTAGTCTAACCAGTCATAGAGGCCAGTCAGAAATCTTTGGTGTTTATGATTTGGCTTTTTTAAGAGACCAACATATTAGAAGCCATCTGTCATTCTTGCAGTATTTTTAATTATGTAAAAATAATATAAAAATTACTCCTATTTATATTTGATATTTTGTCTTTTTTTACATATTTTCTTAATAGTTTGACTGATGTTTAAAAAAGTTAACTTGATATTTTTGCCATTTTAATATATTTTCATCAGATTTTGACTGATGTTTTAAAGCAAATGTAAAAAATGTGATTTAAATACTAATCTTGCCCTACTTCATCCTTTGTGCCTACAGGAAACAGTACTTAATATTGAGTATGTGGAGAGACATCCTGCTCCGGAACCTGAGGACTCACTGGTACACGATGACTGGGTAGCAGCAGTAGAGGCAATGCAAGATTAGTAGGTGGCTAATTGGATTGGACAGTATTTGCTATAAATTCATCCAATCTAAATATATTATAATTACACAACCTTAAGCTAATTTATGGCTAACGTTGTTCTGTAGATCTATCACAAATCTGGTCATATGCTTCTTATCTCTTTTTATAGATGTTCAATTATTATTAATGATTGTTATTTTAGTATTCTTACAGGTTGCTATGACAACACAGTCCGGGTGTGGAACTCGGAAGGCAAACTGCTGATTACAATACCAGGTCATGGGGCAGCTGTCAAGTGCGTAGCTTGGATCAGGAATGGTGAGTGATGTATTTTTATACCCAGAATGGATATTAATGTGATTTACAATGATAAAGCTAACCAGTGATCAGTTACAAATACAACAAAAAACATTGTTTAGGATTAACAATGATGTAAAAAAGGAAATCTTATGTTAGCTTCATGTCCATGGGATATTTCACAGTGATAAATATTTAATAGTCTGTTAAACTATTGTGGTCTTTCTAAGCTTACTCCTCAAAAATGTATTATATATATATATATATATATATATATATATATAGACACAAGCAAATGTTTAAACATTTTCTATCAGAAGAATACACAGCTTGGTGTTGTTTTAATATTTTTCATGAATTAACTGATTTCAGTCAATGTTATGTTATATTTAAGGAATTATGGTTCTAATATGGTAAAAATTGTTAGATATTTAGTAGTTGATACAAGGTGTAAATGTTTTATTCAATGTTTGACAGATGAAGAAAATCCAGTGAAGCAGTTTGTAACAGGTTCTCACGATGAGACAGCACTTTTGTGGCAATGGAATCAAGAGAAAAATTCTGTAGATTGTGTACACTCATGTCACGGTCATGCTGGTAGTGTGGATTGTGTGGCTGTTGATCCATCATCAACAAGGGTAAGTGCCCAAATGTGTGGGGGGATTCTGTTTGAACATTGTCTTCATTTTCCAATAAATGAGGTTTTATTATTTATTTATATCCAGTGAACTGGTGTAATTTGAGTGGATTGTCAGGAAATTACTTTTGTATGCATCTGATGTATTTATACATGAGCGTGAGGATTTGCTCACTATATTAAAAACTTTCACAGTTAGATAATTCCAGGAAATTGTCTTAACAGATTTGGTTAAAATAAACAGTGGTAGTTGTCTCTGACCAGATATGGGGTCAATTCCATTTTGTCAATTCCAATTCCACTTAATTCCATTTGGTCAATTCCACATCAAATTTATAAATTCCAATTCCAAATGTATCAATTCCAATTCCATTTTTTACCTACTCGAATCACTGATTAGAGTAGGTATTCTGAGTACCTACTTAGCATGCCTACTCTGAGTAGTTTCTATTCTAAGTAGGATTGTCATGGAAGAAATATTTCTGAATTAAATGGTAAATTAATTTGTGGATTAATTTTTTTTGTAGCAAACTTCAATTCCAAATTTATCAATTCCACTTTAAAAAAATAAGCAATTCCAATTCCAATATTGGAATTGAATTAACCCCATGTCTGTTAGACAGTCACCCCCCCCCCTGGTATGATCAGTGCTGAGGCTAAATGACTGAACGGCAACGACTGACATGCAAAACATTGTTATTGTATAAGAAATAAATGATGTATTAATTCATTTCAGTTTTGTAGTGGCTCTTGGGACAAAATGCTGAAGATCTGGTCAGCTGGTTAGTTTATTACTTACAATTATATTACTGTGACTGATATAGTATATCAAGCTTTCAACTATTGTGTGTCTGGTGTATATTGATGTTACAGCAGTGATAGGTGAACATTATTAGCATTCTTGGATTTGATCATAAAGCCTGCACTATGATTTGGTTTCTTTAGAATTAAATTACTGGCAGTTTATTGATAGTTAGACAATTGAGAAGCTATACAGTGGTGCAGAACTTCTTTGCTGGAATACAATTTGAAATAACATCGGTTGGTCAAAGACCCCAAATGTGCAATTTCCTTAATTGATTTTTTTCAGTGAAATCAGTAAAAATGGCATGACCCCTGTCAATTGTCATTTACAATATTCAACAGATCAGGACCATTGCCACTAAATGATTATTACAGTTATGTACATTCTGTGCTTAGATGTTAAGTCCACTAAGCTCGGGGCGCCTCCGTGGTCTAGCAGTAGTGTGTTGGACCACAGATCACTACCACCCATGTTTGAATATCGGCATGGGCATATCTGAAGGTTGTTTTATCTTTGACTTTGGAGGTCGCATGGTCCATTTAGCCTACCATGTGTACAAAAGTGGCCATAAATCATCCTCTAGAAATATCCCATTTCTAATATTAAATAAATTCAAACTCTGACTTTTTGTCATTGAAAATTAGATGATGTTTGATTTATTTTCTTCAGTTCACAGATATTATTTGTAATTTATTTATTGGAATCATATTTTAACATATATTACAAATAATATTTTGCATATATTGCACACAAACCAAAATGAACAAAAATGGCATTATTCAGCAAAAGGTTTAAATATTGCCCATCTTTCATCAGTATCCCCCAATGACTTTAGTAGGGTTAGAGGTATCTATATTTATTAACCTCAATGGCCTTTATTCTGGACAGTTAATCCAACATGAATTGATAACAGAATTGAAGTCGCCTTTTGGTTTTAGTTTCAGGTGTTGATGACCAGGATTCAGAAGATGTTGGGGAAAAACCTCACAAGCGGAAAAAGACAGATGGAAACAAAATACCAGCTAGGGTATGGATTAGAGTAATTATTATCGTACGATGAAGCTGATAGCAATTTGGTTTACCTCTTTTTTTTCTAAAAACATTTCTCCCCCCCAAAACCATCATATTGACATTATGGTTAAACTGTTCCACCTCATTTAAAATGTTTAGAACTAATACAAACGTACTCATGATTTATAAATGATGTTAAATTATGAACACAATCAACCACCATGGCCTAACTGGTACTGCAATTGTCAATGGATTTATGGCATCTGGGTTCAAACCCTAGCTGCCTAGCTTGGGCTACTCAATCAGAGCGGTGTTTCATCTTCCACTTCACCTCACTATCTTTGGAGGTTGCTAGGCCCATTCAGCCTCTGATCCGCACAAAAGTGGCCATAAATTAGTAACATTTACATTTTTCGAAGGATATGTCAGATGTTTGATTGATGTTTGTTCCTTTCTCTGTCTTATCTTATTAGGTACCATTAATGACACTGTCGGGACACCAGGAAGGCATCTCCTCAGCTTTATGGTTGAGTGATACAGAAATCTGTACAGCATCGTGGGATCACACTATCAGGATTTGGGATGTTGAACAGGGGATGCACAAATCAACACTGGTTAGTGTACATACTGTGTACTTATTGCTTGCATGTGTAGTGTGTGTGTGTTGTCATTCGGTGTGTCACTCTATCTAAAGAGCTACTCTTTGTTGTTAGTCTATGAGACGAATTATTTCTAAATGTTCCCTAATCATAGTTAAGTAATATTTATCAACAACTAGCATGGTAAATCTCTACATCTGTCACTCTCTCCATCCACAACAATTATTGTGCTGTATCAGCTATGAAGATATGCAATTTTTCAAGTAGTGTGAAACTTTAAAAAAGTCAACAGCTGATATCTATTTATTTTAACAAATTTGTATTTTATCTATTTTTAGATGGGCACCAAAGTGTATTTTGATATATCTTTGTCTCCGATAAACAATCTTCTAGTGGCTGCTTCAGCAGACAGACATATACGGCTTTATGATCCACGGACAACAGGTAAAGGACAAACTGAGACAGGAATACAAATATAAAGTTGCTGATGCTGACCAGCATCATTAATATTGAAAGCTGTCTCGGTCCGTAGCATACAACTGCAGTGCAGTGGTTAGAGTACGGCACTGCAAATCTCTAGATGAAGTTTCCAGTACCAGAGTTAGCTGTATTTTGGGGATGTTATACTTGGAAATATTTCCTCCTTCATATGGCCCAGGTGTGACCTGTACTATGGCTAAAAACAACCACTCACTCAGTCATCGTGGTCCATTGGTGCTGGCCCAGGTGTGACCTGTACTATGGCTAAAAACAACCACTCACTCAGTCATCGTGGTCCATTGGTGCTGGCCCAGGTGTGACCTGTACTATGGCTAAAAACAACCACTCACTCAGTCATCGTGGTCCATTGGTGCTGGCCCAGGTGTGACCTGTATTATGGCTACAAAAAACCACTCACTCAGTCATCCTGGTCCATTGGTGCTGGCCCAGGTGTGACCTGTACTATGACTAAAAACAACCACTCACTCAGTCATCGTGGTCCATTGGTGCTGGCCAAGGTGTGACCTGTACTATGACTAAAAACAACAACTCACTCAGTCATCGTGGTCCATTGGTGCTGGCCCAGGTGTGACCTGTACTATGGCTAAAAACAACCACTCACTCAGTCATCGTAGTCCATTGGTGCTGGCCCAGGTGTGACCTGTACTATGGCTAAAAACAGCCACTCACTCATTCATCGTGGTCCATTGGTGCTGGCCCAGGCGTGACCTGTACTATGGCTAAAAACAGCCACTCACTCATTCATCATGGTCCATTGGTGCTGGCCCAGGTGTGACCTGTACTGTGGCTAAAAACAACCACTCACTCAGTCATCGTAGTCCATTGGTGCTGGCCCAGGTGTGACCTGTACTATGACTAAAAACAAGCACTCACTCATTCATCGTGGTCCATTGGTGCTGGCCCAGGCGTGACCTGTACTATGGCTAAAAACGACCACTCACTCAGTCATCCTGGTCCATTGGTGCTGGCCCAGCTGTGACCTGTACTATGACTATAAACAACCACTCACTCAGTCATCGTGGTCCATTGGTGCTGGCCCAGGTGTGACCTGTACTATGACTAAAAACAACAACTCACTCAGTCATCATGGTCCATTGGTGCTAGCCCAGGTGTGACCTGTACTATGGCTAAAAACGACCACTCACTCAGTCATCGTGGTCCATTGGTGCTGGCCCAGGTGTGACCTGTGCTATGACTAAAAACAACAACTCACTCAGTCATCGTGGTCCATTGGTGCTGGCCCAGGTGTGATCTGTACTATGACTAAAAACAACCACTCACTCAGTCATCATGGTCCATTGTTCTGGCCCAGGTGTGACCTGTACTATGGCTAAAAACAACCACTCACTCAGTCATCGTGGTCCATTGGTGCTGGCCCAGGTGTGACCTGTACTATGGCTAAAAACAACCACTCACTCAGTCATCGTGGTCCATTGGTGCTGGCCCAGGTGTGACCTGTACTATGGCTAAAAACGACCACTCACTCAGTCATCGTGGTCCATTGGTGCTGGCCCAGGTGTGACCTGTACTATGACTAAAAACAACCACTCACTCAGTCATCGTGGTCCATTGGTGCTGGCTGTAATTATAGCTATTACATCATAGTGTAGTCATATCTCATTACTTACATGTACTTGAATACAAATTATTGGACAGTTTAATAATCCTTCAAGTTTTATATATAATTATATAAATATGTATATGTATGTGTGTGTTATTATGTGTGTGTGTGTGTGTAAATTAATGTCATGTGCTTGTATTCTATAATAGATGGTGCCGTAGTGAAGGTGACCTTCACCTCTCATACAGCCTGGGTGTCGTCTATACAGTGGTCTACCACACATGAACACCAGTTTATATCAGGATCTTATGATGGGGTGATGAAACTTTGGGATAAACGAAGGTATGTCTGGTCACCTCCTGATAGACAGATAGATAGATAGATATACACACAAACATTTGTTATCTAGGTATTGAAAATTGTCTGTGACTGATGAGTCACCCATACCTGTTATCAATGTTTAGGGTTCCTTTATGCATAGATCTGTGATGTATAGATTTTAATATATGTATATTCCTGGAGGGATAGGTTTTTGATGCACATTTGGGTATTGATCCTTTGAGCCTGTAGCATTGTGTGTGTGTGTGTTCATGTGTGTGTGTGTGTGTGTGTTTGTCCCCTAAGATACGCACCCACATACTCAACATATTTGGCACAAATGCAGTAAAATGTGAGAATGTACAATTGTTTAGTCAGAGTCTAAATTAGACAATTATTTTATAGAGTCTGCTATCTTCTAACACAATGTTGTGCTGTAACCAATGTCTCTTCTTACGCTGAATCACAAACTGTTGTTGCTTAAACATTTGCATTAAAGTTGATTTTAAAGCAGTTCTTTTTGATATTTTAGCCAAAATGTCTTAGTTGTAACAAGGTTGTAACAAATCACTCACTCTGTGCGTGTTGGCTGATTCCAGCCATTTTGGTGTCTTCATTTAATCAGAACTATTATACAAATATTAATAAGCGCTCACGATGTTGCATTGTTTTCAGCGCCAAGGCTCCGCTTTATGACATGCAAGGACACGAAGAGAAGATATTGGCCGTTGACTGGTCTGTTCCACAGTACATGCTCAGCGGCGGCGCTGATAACAGTCTGAAAATATTTAAGTACACCGATAAATCTGTTGAAGGAATGCACTGAATGAAATGTTGTGGGCTTTGTTATTGAGAAAGAAATACCGAGGTATTATAAACGCACATTTTAATGTAGAGAATGTGTGGCAGTCTTGTATTTTATGTGGGATATATGATTTTCTGTGTTATGGGATTTATCAGTTGTATGGTGATATTTTGTATGGAGCAAGCATTTCAGAATAAATGTCTATTTACTGTGAGCCAACAATGCTAATACTGATTCATTGTTCTGATTTTTTAACACATTACAGCCAGTCATCTTGTATAGCAGAGAATTATCAATGATATGCATACGTTTAATGAGATTATGAAGATAGAAGTTTAAATGTATGAAAATCGGATAGTCATGAAATATGAACGAGTGAGTGATTTTGTCTAGTCTGAGCACTGATCTTGTATGGGCTATATATATATATATATATATATATGTGTGTGTGTGTGTGTGTGTGTGTGTCGCCTAAGGGCAGCTCACTAAGTTCAAACTGACATCACGGAGGTTTGCTAGAGAGTGGACTAATCACTGCACTATCACTTTGATCTCGAAATCACAAATTCTGAATCTCTAGTTCTAACTGTATGATGGGGGGAGGGGAGTGAATACAGACATCATAGGGCTGTATGAATCATTAAGACAGTTATTACTTTAGCAACTGAAAAAAAAAACATTTAAAAATGATAATTAAAACATCTTATACCCATAATAGGTCAATGTATGTAGGAGAGTGTCTTATTATTTACTACACTGTATTACATCTGATGGGTGGTTTACAACTGGTCAGTATTTATCACCAGAAATAACATGTCAACATATAGATCCTCCACAGAAATGGATGACCAAAATAAAACTTGGAATGTCACAATGTGTCAAAAGACGGAAATCACTGAGTAGATGTCGTATCTTGGAATCCTCGTCTATAGAGTTATCTCTGGGGGCGCCTCCGTGGTCTAGCGGTAGCGTACTGGACCACAGATCACTACAACCCGTGTTCGAATCCTGGCGTGGGCATATCTCAAGGTTGTTTCATCTTTCACTTCGTCTCATTACCTTTGGAAGTCGCTCGGCCCATTTAGCCTACCTTGTGCACAAAAGTGGCCATAAAACATCAATCATCTATAGAGTTATCTGTTACTTGATCACTGGTCAGCCCAGCTTTATATGAACTGAGGAATTTAGATTTACTCTTCTTGGTAGGTGGGTGGATGAGTGAGAAAATGAATGAGTGAGTAGTGTTTTACGACTCATCGGGTTAGAAAGGATCACCTCCTTTTATTCATCTCTCATAACATACAAAAGACTACATAAGACTTCAACCTCACAACCTCTTTTGACGGATCAACAGTTTTCATAACATGTCAGTTTGCATGATATATCAGCTTCAACAGTTAGTTAAACATATTAGTTAAGAGTAGACGACCCCTTACAAAAAGTAGGCAGCAGTTCACCTGTGGTGGCCTGTAAAAATACTGCAACGCCATTGGAAGCAGGTTAGGTTTCTCCCCTGAACAAGTTGGGGAAAATGGAGTATTATAAGCGACGAGGGACTGCAAAATAGACGACCTATAGCGTTGGACATCGGCTGCTGTTGAAAAGGCTGTTAATATAATTTAGTATGTAAACACCAGGAAAACATTCCCGATTGATACATCATGTTATGAATATTAATGAGTTCTTTATTCATTTTGTTTTAATTAATCTGTAGAGTGGAAAACAATCAGCGTGTTTCTTGTAATATATTTAGCTGGGAGACCCAAAGTATAAATCTTTGTGTTGATTCATTTCTGGACATCGGTGGCCCTGTTTTGGTACACTTCTTGATCTATAAAACCGTTCACAAGAGGCTATTAAAGTATAATTATCATCTAAAAGAAAAAAAACGATTCAACTAACCTGGTCTATCGTTCTATCGATCCACTGAATACGAATTTCTCAGATAAGAACGGTACGCAAAACATGTTGTCAGTGTGAGTACAATATCTAGTGGGCTCCGGTAGTCTAGCGGTTTGGCACTTGGTGCCAAGGGTCACAGGTTCGATCCCATCGAGAGGTCAGAACCTTTCCAGGGATTAATTTCTCGGCTCACAACATCGTGGGTGGATGCCCACGTTAAATGACGATGCCGTCTCCACTGAATTATTAAAAATAAAGGGGGACGTTAAAGACCCATTAAGGACGTAAAACACTCCGGCATTTACTCCCACACAATTACGCTGTAGAATCTCTCAAATTAATTTTGAATACCGACTAAACCTAAAAATAACCAAAAATAATATTATGTATAAAAAGCCGTAGGCATTTTTGTAACAAGAACAGTAATGGCAGTCTACTCGCAAACTGATAACTATATTACCAAAATCGTAGCAACGTCTGCTAGAAATCCGGGGCGCCTTCGTGGCCTAACTGGTAGCGCGTTGGATCACAGATCACTACCACCTGATTTCGAATCTCGGCGTGGGCATATCTGAAGGGCGTTTCATCTTTGACTTCGCTACGTTACCTTTGGAGGTCGCTCGGCCCATTTGGCCTACCATGTGCATAAAGGGTGCCGTAAAGCATTAATCATCATCTACTAGAAATGCCAAACACGATCATTCTCTGATATGAAGTTCAGCAGTGATCCAAAAGTTATTGCGATAACCAGATTTCGTTTTAGTCATTAAACTTATTTAATTTAATTTAAATTTTTTACAATGTCCACCCATCCTGGTGACAGACGTGATTTATGCTTTCTACAAGAAGATGCTAAATGTTTACGGTATGATTGTTTTTTTTACGAAGAACAGCAATGTCCTTTTACTAAAACGACCAGACAGAAACCAACTTCCCTTTGAATTAGAATGTGTACTTACAGATCAAAATTACGAAATATGATCAGAGATCGTCCTACTAAACTTCAGAAACGTAGTGTTATTCTCCTGGTTGATATACAGTCGGAAGCCGTTAATCCGGACATCGTTTATCCGACAAATCCACCATCCGACACATTATTGCCTGTGACGGATTTAGCTCCAATATAAATGACTCTTTAGTCCAACCAATGTTGACAATTATTTTCACTAGTTCAGTCATGCAAGACACACCGACATGTTGTCAGTAATAGTCCATTAACCTGCCCACCCGCGATAATTGCTATATCGTATCCAATTACAATCGTCCTTGACCATACACACCGACACATGATGCTTCCATTGCCTATAGCTATATAATAGCCAATCATAATCATTCATGGCTAATTATAACCACAAATGTATGATCTTTCCAATGAGCAGATTATGAGTTAATCTGATGGACTAAGTGACACAATTATTTCTTTATAGTGTCTGTAATTAACAAACATCAAAATTATCATTGGCTTCAATGCCATTCCGTATCTTGTGCACGGTTATTGAATATTAGTTTAAATACGGAAGTATATCTTTATGATTTAAAAATGTGTGACACAAATTACCGGTATGTCACGAACTTGATATTCCGACATTCTCGTTTATCCGCCATATTATCATGTGATAAACCTTGTTGGATTAACGTATTCTGACTGTATATATAGCCTGTGTGTGTGTATACTTAGCTACACACAAGACTGGTTATTTGTTACCTTATATGAATGATCCAATTCTATCGTTTTTACTCGCATTGATTCCCTTTTTGTATATTTGAGACGTCCCTGACTGAAGAAGTCCAACAAACCATCTCTCTTCTGTCCCTGGACTAATGTAAACTGTTTGCTGGCAGAATCCTCGTCACAAAAAAATCACTGAATAACAACTTTTCCTTCAGCTTTTTATCTCTAGTTATTGTCTGGCGCTCCGATAGCACAGTGGTTAGGATATTGCGCTGCAAACCTTCAGATTCTGGGTTCGAATCCAACTCGCATCTGAGTTTGTGGGATTTGTTTCCTTACGGAGTAGCCCCTCGGCTATATTATGTCCTATATGTCACCGACTCACATGTACACACTCACACACACAAACACACATACACACATATATATATGTTACAGTTAATCTGTATAAACAGGTAATATGTATATTACCTGAAATATTCAGGTAATACGTCTATTGCTAACTGAAATTTAATAATATTACCAAAACATTTCAGGTAATATACATATTACCTGATTATATAGATTAACTGTAACACATATATATATATATGTGTGTGTGTGTGTGTGTTACAGTTAATCTGTATAAAATTTTAGGTAATCTATTAAATCTCAATTAGCAATAAACTTATTATTATTATAAAATTTCAGGTAATCTGTATTAAATCTCAGTTAACAATAAACGTATTACCTGAATATTTCAGTTAATATACATATTACCTGATTATACAGATTAACTGTAACATTTATATAATGGCCGAAATGAGAGTTATTTAACGAGACTTAGCAACGTCCAATGAGGGAGGTGCATTTAGTCTGTAATTTACAGCTTCAATACGAGGACTTATCCTAAACGAATTTAGAATTTACAATAGGTAACATATTCGGTGGAGAAAACCTTGCCAGTTGCTTGGTTGAATGGAAAACTCCTCCTACTATAGTGCCACAGCCGGGATTCGAACATCCGACCTCCTGCACTCGATGAGGCTATATAGGCGGCATCAAGCGTTTAAGAACAACGTGATATTATTGTAGGTTGTGTTTTATGTTTTGTTTCCTTTCATAATTGTTTGTTTACTCTTGTTTACTCTTTCTAAATGGCTTTTTTAATTTGTTGCGTTTCTCACTGACCCTCTTCGTTGCTGAAACGTTACTATATGATGAGGATTGAGCAAAACTTGGTAATACCGTTTCGTCTGTTTGTTGTGTTTGTTTTGGTTTTTTTTAGCTCCAGCGATCACAGGTTCGATCCCATCAAGAGGTCGAAACTTTTCCAGGGATTAATTTCTCGGCTCACAACATCGTGGGTGGTTGAGCACATTAAATGGCGATGCCTTCTCGACTGAATTAATTTTTTTAAAGGGGGACCTTACAGACCGGCCTGAAGACGTAATAAACTCTGGCAGTGACCACCCTCGGAGTATTTCGGCTCCATTTTTCAGTAATGCTCTCCTGTGAGTGTTGGGGGAGGAGGTACGAACAATCACTCAATAAAAGGAGTCACACTGGAAATAATTAAGTGCTCACACTTTCGTGTGCTATCCAGACATGGGGTCAATTCAATTCCGGAATTGGAATTGATGGTCAATTCCCATTTTGGAATTTATTATTTAAAAATATGGGATTGGAATTAAATTGACAAATTTGGAATTGCAATTGAAGTTTCCTACAAAACAATTAAATCGACAAATCAAATTACCATTTATTTTTTTAATTCTGAAATAGTTCTTCCATGACAATCCTACTTGGAATATAAACTTATATATATTCCAGAAAACCGATTGGTTCTCGAGAGTTTTTCATGGATTGCCAGGAGCCCTAAGACTTCACCGATTTCAAAAATCCGGAAATGTGGTTATAATGGTTAGCGGAAACCTCTGTTTTTGTCCTAGAATAAACCAAACAGGGTACAACTCATAATTCTACACGTGAGATAAGTAGCCATCTATCCCAAACCGTTGTTCTTATGATTGGGCTAATAAGTGCTGCCACCTAGCGATTATACACATGTTTATTCTTTCACCCAGAAGATGGCAGCACGGTTGATTCTATTGCCGATCGATGAGAAAGATTCGGTTGAAGGACGCGCTGTATTTCATAATCTAGATGAGTGAAGCGGCAAAAATCAGAAGTAAAAGTAGTTTGTCTAAAATATTGTTTAAGAGAGGTCACACTCATCAGTAGATTATGTCTGACAACTTGTTGGTGTATTATCCTGAGACGACTGAATTATAACAGCCATAAGTGATCGGCACTTGTGTGTGTGTGGTGTATTACTTGCAAGATATTTGAGCTCAGAATATGTTTTAATTATATTTTAAATGTAAAGCGCATTATATGATGATGATAATTGATTTTTACGGCCACTTTTGTGCACATGGTATGCTAAATGGGCCGAGCGACCTCTAACTGTAATGAAGCGAAGCCAAACATGAAACACCCTTTAGATAATAATAATAATAATGTATATTTAATAAAGCGCCCTTACTAGCAGGAGCCATTCAAAGGCGCTGTACAAATAATATGTAATTTAATAATACCCCAAATAATGTCTGTAAAAACCCTGTAATGATTTAAAAGATAATAATTATTTATCTGTGAAAGCGACCTTAAATAGGTGTGTTTTTAGAAGAGACTTAAAAGAAGAGACTTAGAAGAGACGACGAATTTCTAATATTTGCCGGCAACTTATTCCACAAATTGGGGGCTGCAACACTAAACGCACAATCACCATATGACTTGAGCCGAGACACTGGCACCTGCAATAGTATCTGACTGGATGACCTGAGTTTTCGGGATGACTTTCCAATGGAAACCAGTTCACACAGGTATTCTGGCGCCATATCATTAATAGATTTATAAGTTATTAACAGAATCTTAAAATGGATACGCTGTCTAACAGGTAGCCAATGTAGTTTTTGAAGAATTGGGGTAATATGATCATATTTTCTAGTATTTGTTACAATGCGAGCTGCACTATTCTGAATTCGCTGAAGGCGATTAATGTTATAATCAGATATGCCATATAACAGGGAGTTACAATAGTCTATACGAGATGTAACAAAGGCATGAACTACAGTTACAAGTGATTCTTGTGTCAAGAATGTTTTTAAACAGTGGATGTTCTTAAGATGGTAGTAGGCAGCTCGGCATACTGATGTTAATACATTGGTCAAAAATAACCCCTAGATTTGTTACTGACCCATTAGGGGTAATCGAAGATGTACCCATTTGTAATGCTGGTGTCTTTAGGGATTTAACACAATATGGTGAAGCCAAATATAAAATATTTTAGATATGCCCAAGCCGAGATTTGAACTCAGGTGGTAGTGATCTGTAGTCCAACGCGCTACCAGTTAGACCACGGAGGCACATTAGAACAATTCAAGTTGAATAAGGTGCTATATAAAATATTATTATTATTATTAAAAGACCAATAATGCCAATAAAAGTGATCGTTATTAGAATGATACGAAAAGGGAAACTGACCGTTAAAGAATCATTTTAGGTGTGTGTGTGTGTGTGTTACATATAATAAAGGCGTGGGCTCAGGTTTTCGTGATGTTTATAAATCTTACAGAATTGTGACCAAATGACCACTACCCAAATACGTGTAGTAAACAAAGTATATATATATATATATATATATATATATATTTATACATATGATATAATGCAGCTACGATTAAAAACAAAGCATAAATATTAGTACATATAATCTAATCTAGTTATAATTCTATTACCTCCGACGATAGCAGTAATAGAAGAATTTTCACTCCGAAATGTCTTATTACACAATCGCACATTTGTCTAATTGCATAACAATTCACCAATCAACTCACGCACTCAAATGCACATACCTAGTGGCTGAGCTGCCTTTGGTCCGCATTCATTTGTTCTGTAATTAACTAAGCATATTATAATTAGTAAATACCAACAGTAAACAAATAACAATCTCAAGCTGACTGTGATCTCGTCAACAAATCAGTAACTGAGCATCACAGAATGTCACGGGGGGGGGGGGAAACTTCCAGCTCGGCCTTAAATCAGGAATATAGGCAAATGATCCAGAATACAAAAAAAACTCTTAATGTTGCTTCCTGGAGCAGCTTCGACTTTGAGCAATTCTTTCGATATTTTACCCTATTCTGAGATATACATGCAGTTCCTTATTAAAATTATTACAATCGTAGATAAGACTAATTCTTGTAATTTTAAGTTCACGAAGACAGTTATTTATAAACCCTAATGACCTTACAATATGTGGATATTTTAATATTGCGCGGACGCACAAATTCAGATCACGACCAGCAGGAATCGAGTACAATATAAGGCAACCTAACCTGATGAATATTCAGTTCTATCTGCGAACAGAGTTGTTTACTGGCGTCATCAATATGCGAGTGGTTTGATATAGTTTTGCCGAGTTATGCGTGCAACATCATCACTCACTGCGTGCCAACACTGAGCATGCGTGCATAATCTGCTGTATAATTAATTAGCCACGTGGTGGCCAGTTGAAAATGATCCGTGTAAGCATAAAGTTATAAAAATTATATATTACTTGCAAGATATATGAGCTCAGAATATGTTTTAAATGTAAAGCGCCTTAGATGATGATGATGAGTGATGTTTTACGACCAAATTTGTGCACATGGTAGGCTAAATGAGCCGAGCGACCTCTAACGGTAATGAAGCGAAGTCAAGGATGAAACATCCTTCAGATATGCCCACTCCGAGATTCGAACTGGGGTGGTGGTGATCCGTGGTCCAACGCGCTACCAATTAGACCACGCAGGCGCCCCTACCTCGTAATTATGAGGTTCCACATACTCTATAATCCAACAATACTATTATTATTATTATTATTATTATTAGATATAAGTAATAGGGTGACCAATAAAAGTCATCGTTATGAGAATGATACCTCAAAGAATCGTTTTAGGTCACTCAACCGAATCGTTAGAGAATAAAATCGGGCTCTGTATAGCAATTGTAAAAAAAACTTGTGATTTCTGTATCAAGCTAAAGAAATTTTCACCGATTTCAAGTCTATGACAACAACAAAATTCTATTTTTCTCAATTCTGTCCACGCTTGACCATCAACTACTGACTCCCTCTTGTTTTCTTCATTTTTAATTCCAGCCATATCTAATCGATAATAAATCGGCCGAATTTTCTACGATTCTAATCGCGTCAACGTTAATTCTCAGTAACTGTCTTTGTTTTGTCAACAAGCGAAGAATCTCAGACGTCGAATCACTCATCTTCTCGACTTAGTTCCGTCCTCGCCGAACTCGCAAATCTCCATTTCTAATAATGTATAACAGCAGTTGATTATTTAAAATTCACTCGACTTTATTACATCCTAAATATCGCTCATCGTTGCCTTCTAGTATCAAAAATTGACTACATCTCTTCGTGAGTAGTCTCGGGCCGACATGATCGTCCGAGAAATAGTCCCGCCGTCCGTCCGTGTGTATGTATTCGCGTCAAGCTGTTAATATTTCATCACTTGCTCATAAACGACTAGTCTGGGTCTCCATAAATCCCCCATTACACAGCCGTCTTCTTTTGTGAGAATAGTCGGACTCCGTCCGGATTTTAAATAGTAGCTCGTCGCTCTCTCTCTCTCTCTCTCTCTCTACCAAGGAGCGAACGGAAGATGTTCCTTCGCCGGTGTGTATCCCACGAGGCGCCGATGTCTGATTGTCTGCACGTGTTCCGATTCGGTGGATGACGTACGCAACTGGACCGGAAGGAAGGCAGCCACGATCATGTCGCCTTCAATTTTCGCCCCAGATGTGTTTTTATCCTCCTTCTTCTTCGTCTCGAGTGAGAGAAAGATCGGCCCAACAGCGGCTGACCGACGCCGTTCGACCTAAAGACGGATCCCGGCTTCCGTAATAAGTTGCCAGCCAATATGTAGTTGATTAGAGACATTATTATGGGCGGTGTGCATTTTAATGGCAACACATGGGATGTTTGTAAGGCGGCCATGTCTAATGGCCTCTTTGCAGCGTATTTGTTTTCTGGCTGGGTGCAGCGGCGAACGAAACAAAACGGACCACTCACTGGTTGGTTGGTCGGTCGCTCCTAAATCGCGTGGGAGACGTGGTAAGATTTTGTCTCGGGGGGTGGCGAGGGGGGGGGGGTTCGTCCGTCGCATGCGCAGACCACATCTACTGTGGTTTGTGGGTCAGTGAAGCCGTGTACGTAATGAAGCAGCATGGAACAAGAAGTGTAATTGTTTGAAAATTTACGTTTTGGGGGATTCACAGAACGAAGTCGGGGTCTTATAAGTTCTAGTAGACGTTTAATTCAGAATTCTTTTTTGCTAATAGATAAGATTATTTGTACGGGTGAAGTCTAGTTTATTCTTGCCGGAAGAAATGACATGTTATTGAAAATAAATCATCAAGTTGGGAACTGTAATAGACATGTTATCAATATATGAAACATGTTGGGATCTCCGTGATCTCACGATTGGAAAAGGGAATGTTTTCATCAGATGGTTCAGCGAGCCCGGTGAAACGCGACCCGCAAACGGACTTTCGTTAGATGGCGCAGTCGTCGCGGAAATTGACTATTCGTAATGGCAAAAAGTTGTGTCCGGCGCGCCGAGGCGTGGGCAGGAGGCCGGTAACAAACGCCATCCAAAGCGGAAGGAAATACGAATGTCTAACGAATTAAAAACCAAATCCGACGAGCAGACGAAGAATCGCTTTAGCGAGCGGCTACTTCCAGTGAGAAGAACAGCGCCGACTGCGATAGAGGGCGAAGTGGAAATTCGACGAATCGCCCCCGAATGACTGGCGCCATCTGGCGGAAAACTTAGCACAATAATTATACTATTTCGTTCTCTGTCTTCCTTATTACAAATACCAACACCCCCCGGAACTGTCTCGACGTACGTGGCGTCGGAGAACTCCGTCCGTCGGCCTGGCATTATAATCATCGGGATTTAGGGCGGTTTAGTCTAAGGCGTTCTTCGGGATTGTTCCGGTAGAATTATTGTCAATCCAGATGCGGTGCCGCTGGAATATTAGTTCTGATCGGAAGTGTCCGAGAATCGTACCCGCTGTTTATTGTGTTCGCGTCGAAGCTTCGCCTCGGCTATCGATGTAGCAGAGAGCGGGCCGAAAAGCCGGTTTGCCGATGTGTGTTTTTTGGCCGATGGGAACATCGCAATTTATAGCGGAGTTTTCTCCTACATGGAGAAAACATCAACCTGCTACATTGTGAGTTATTCCCGAAATTGCCAATTCTGTAAAGTAGCGATCGTACCACAGACCGTCGGAACATCAAAAACAACGCCTCTTTGTAAGAACGTAATCGATCCAAATATCGTTTTTCATTTTATTTCAGATACAGTACGAGAGAATGCCGTACCCGTCGGCCTTCTACCGAACGCTTACATTACGCTATAAACCACAGTCGGACGCCGATTGCGTCGGATGAATCGAACCGATGCTAGAAAAATTCGCTTGTTTACGCCAAAATGCGAACTGCGCGCCGAAAAAAAACACTTAATGGACGGGTGGGGGGTGGAACAGTCCGAGCGGCGACACACATTCGCGGTAACTGCGACGAAAGCACCAGGGCTATGATAGGAAAAACCGCAGCCATGAAGAGCACTTGATGATATACGAACTGCTCGTTGGGGGAGATAGACGATAGATTATGAAAGACGATGAAAAATACAACAAGCAAAACAGACGTCGGCCAATGACAGTTTATAATATGTACTTCACAATAACTATTAACGGTTTATCGTCGATTCGTCGGCCAGGTTAATGCGCTATAAGCTCGGGTTAATGGAGTGCCATTTGGCAATTGAAGATCGTAAACACGCGGTGACGAAAAATGTCCGACGGGCTGTCGAGGGTCGTGTATGTGCGGCTAGTTGTCGCCCGATATTAATAATCCGAGCCCGATGATGGCTTCCAGATTGTTGTGGGTATGTTAAGGTGGGCGATGTTCTCGGCTCGCTTCTTTGATGTGCTGCTATGAGGTGCGAGATCGGGCCTTTCTAGCACGGATACGTCATGAATTACGAACTCCTCCCCCATCTCCAGGACGACGACGACGAAGGGGAGCATTTCTTAATTGATATCACGAGGAGAGAATTAACAAAGCGATGGACACGAACAACTGTCATCGGAATTACAAAGATAAATTAAAGTACCCGGCCTTTGGGCCTGTATAGCTTTGTCTCGATCTGTATTATTTGTCTCTGGGATTTCCGCTTTTTGTTGATATAGATTAGCAGTCAGCTATGAGATCATTTATGCAAATAAACGCCCCGCATCCCCTCCACACAACATTATATAACAAACTGTTATAATCAGTACCAAACACATAATGTCGTATGCTCCGTGTTTGATGTTTGCGTTTCAGTTGATATACCAATAACTACATCTTCTACCGCTCCCTCGATGAGGGCGCTGTGGTCGGGTGTGTGTGTGTGTTTGTAGACTGTGCCGCAGACATTCACGTCGTTAATTCGAATCCCGTTAATTGAGGGACGTTTCATGTATCAGTAGACGGTTCTGACCTTCGTACTTCCCCAGATAGATTGTGGGGCCCCGATGGGGGGGTTATTAGAGTCGATAACTTATGATTTATATTATTACTTGTATACGTTTCGCGATGGGGCACTTGGGCTGGGTAGCCGCGGGGACTGCAGCCTTTTACTTGGGACGGACGAGTGTTAACAACTTGAAGTAAATGCCATTCTTGAAGGGAAGTCACAATCCCATCAGCCACACACCCGAACCCAGCTATTTTTTTCTACTAAGAAAGTGTTAATTCCGCGTAATGTTTGATGTTTCAGTAGTGTTTAAACATTAAAATTAATATATATATATATATATATATATATATATATATATATATAGAGAGAGAGAGAGAGAGAGAGAGAGAGAGCATAATACAAACGCTCTTTTAACAGTTTCCGGTGCTCCTGGGGGAAGGTATTCTCATTAGATATTTATACATATCCCAATCCCCCCCTCTGAAGATTTGTTCAACAGTAACTAGCTCCACTGGCGCAGCCATTTTTGGAACTCTTCTTGATTAAGGCGTTGATGTATTGTTCCCGGTCTTAGATCTATCTTATCTATAAAATGACCCCTATCTCTTGAATCATTCATCGTTCGCGTAATAAATTCTATATATTCGTTAGCCGTCAATAATTTTAAACACATTATCGGATATTTGTTAATATTGATATGCGCCAGGCGACGCCACTGTACGGCCGCCATCCAAACATTCGACTACTCGGGACGAGTTGCAGTTAGTGTGTCCATAAAAAAGACAAGTGCACGTCTACGAATACCTCCTTCACACAATGTTCAACAACAGCGGGGAAAACTTTGGATAGCCGACATAATACACACTCACGGAAGTACGCGCGCGCGCTCGGGCAACACACACACACCACACGCACACATATACACACGAATAATCCAAATCGTCAGTATTGCTGTAAACCGATGAGATGCCATAATCCCATAGTAATATGGATCACGATGTGGGAGACCTCCCAAGAAGATGGTATCCCATTAGCCAAGTCAGCACTTTGTATACGACTGATAAACGTTTGTTTACATAAACAAACCATACAATATCTTCAACTATATGGCCTTCACTAATGGCTGCCCCTAGGAGATATCGTCATAACCACGAAATAGTTCAACAAAACAATAAATATTATACTAGTCCGTCTCCCAATATCGTTCTGAGTTAATAATTATTTCTTCGATTTAAACAAATGCAAACAATAAAAAAGTTTTTTTTGGGTGGGTTTTTCCAGTATCGATGTTTTCAATTCACGACTGAAGTATTTATATGTGAAACTTCGGAAGTCTGTCCCTAACTAACTATTATATTCACGTGATCGTTTAAATCAGTATAGAATTAGCAAGAAATGTGCCAGAATGGAGCAACAGAGGGAGGAGGGAATGATTTGTGTGGGTGATCCACATTTTAATCCCAACTTCGTGTTCTCGATGACCGGAAAAACGTCACGCGGAGGAATGGTCACGGAATAAAAGTCGCAATTTAACCTAGGAAAAGGTGACAGGAAATTTAGTCACAGTGCTGGGTGTAGGATGTAAGCATGTGTACCAGCAGATGAAATATACCTAATCCTTATTATTAGTATTAATGTATCACCTTTTCATCAATATCTAGCTAATGTTATGAATAAATTATTCGCGAATTGTTTATCTAGGTCACAGCCACGTGTACTTGATTTGTCATAACCGCATTGATAATTAACGATGTTTTAAATTGACAATTAAACACAATTCGTGGACATTTTCCATAATAATAATAATAATAATCATCATCTATAGTGTATATTTCCTTCTTGTGTCAATTTTTATATTGTTATTTATGTGTTTGTTTATCTCCACGTTTCTATAAATATGTGTCATGCGTAAGCACACACACACACACCACACACACACACACACACACACACACACACACACACACACACACACACACACGTTCGTCGACCCTTTTTCCCATCTGCTACTATTAGTTGACTGACCCTTTTGTCATCCCACAGTCGGTTATTATATTTTCACCAAACAAATGTCCAACTTTTATTCGTTTGGAGATTTCTTTAGTTTCGATTCAATATTATAATAAATATTATGTTTTGTTATCGATGATCTAAGAACAAAAGCTCCAAACCTCTATGTCATATCCTGAAAAGGTTGACATTTTTTTTAAAGTTTGAGATAAAAAAGGGAGATTAATACAATCAAAAATTCAATTTTTTAAATTAGATAAGCTAATTAAGGGGCTTTGGAGCTAGGGGCTTTTACATAAAGGACTTGTATCCTAAGTCCGTTATCTATAACAATTATCTGTTCTCATCAACTGCCGATTTAATGATAAAGACGAAATTAAATTTTAGATATATTCACAACAAAGTCAACCCGACAAATTCCCCCCCCCCCTTTAATTAATTCAGTTTTCGAGATTTTGCTCCAGTATATTTGATTGAAATAATGTAACAACATCTATCAACAACACTTTTGTTTATTTGATCTGTTGTGGTGATACCTGGTGTACATTGTATCCATCGGAAAACTGTGTCCTTGGTAGGGAGTCAAAAGGACAGGGTTGGGGAAATGTTTGGAAATCGGTGATGTAAATTATTTATAATATCTTCTACATATAAAGACATCCAAGATCTGATATTGACAGATAATTGTCACGTTTAGGATGATGGTGAGCTATTTCACCTTGAATAAGTCCTATCGATTGATGTTCCCAATGATTGCGTTGCTTGATTATTAGACGGGAACCTAAATCTGCTAACGCTATCAGAAATGTAGCTCTTTCTAGGCCACTTTTGTTCACATGGTAAGCTAAATGGGCCCAGGCAAATAGGGCAAATTGAAACACCCTTCAGACACAGCCGCCGCCTGGATTCGAACCAATGTGCTAGTTGTCTGTAGCCCACCACACTACCAGTTAGCCCATAGAGACGGCCTACTAAAAGATATATATTTATCTTAATTACTGCTAATACGACCACAAATTAAAGTAAACCAGTCAACAGACTGACGTGACAATAATCCAATCTCTTTGATCTTCTGTAAGTAGTCTAGTTGCTAACATCTTCCATTTGATGTATGATAATTGGATGGGCTATTAGAACATTCGTGTGATATAATATGCAAATAATTCTTTTAAGGCGATTCTTTGTAAAAACATCCATCCTAACTCGAAATATATCATTCTTTAATGAAATTGTACAGATAAGATTAATTCTAGCTATTTTACATATTGCGTTTATTGGAACTATAATTCTATTAAGCGCTGAAGACATTACGATACGCGGATATTTTAATTACCCGTACGCAGATATTCAGATCCGGACCAGCGGCAATCCGGTGTCATATAATGATTCCTCGTAAACTTCAAACGGGTGACACCACACTTCTATATTGAGAATATAAAATACAGGATTATATGCTAGAAGTTGTAATCGTATCTGACAGAATGAGCTGAAATTTCTGCCGCCACTATTACTACTACTACTACTACTAATGCAACTACTTCTACTACCCATACCACCACTATAACCAAACAACATTAACTACTGAAACTATTATCATACTAACATGTACTATTACTACCACAACAACAACACCTGCAATAATAACAGCCAACAATAGGAACAACATACACAACAATACTACTACTATTACAACTATAACAACAACAATTATTTTTATTATTGTTTACCTCTGATCACGATTTTTCCAGGAAGTCTTTCAGATTACAAGTTATTACCTCTTAAAGTAATTACCTTTTGAGAACTAGGATATAATAAGTCTGAACGCGCGCACGCACGCACGCACGCACGCACGCACGCACGCACGCACGCACGCACGCATGTTATGATCGAGTAACGTCGACAAAAATGTTATAATACTAACACAAGGTGTCTTATATCTGATGTCTAACATCCAGATGTGAAGTTGTCGAGTATACAATCTACTCAGATGTAATACATCTGACGTATCTGTGTTGTGACAGGAAACATGTCGTGGAAGGCTTCATGGCGCAGTTAGTAAGAGCGTAGGACTTGTAAACGAACGGTCGCGGGTTCGAGGCTCCGGTAGCTGCAATGCTGTCATGTTGGCGACTGGTTCACTCATCCATAAAAATGAGAACTTTACAGGACGTTATGGCTGTGTGTTTGACTAACGCTTTGCGGCTATAATGGCAGTTCGAATTGTATGCTCCCTCGGGAGTTGAGATGTGTGTTGGATTGAAACAGGTCTAAGTCAGTGATGATAATAATAATACGGTAAAGCTCCTTAGAACAGCTATCTAGTTGGATAGGGCTCTATATAAATGTCTTATGTATTATTTATTATTATAAGGAAAGTCACACAAAATGATATATGTTTTATGTGTGTATGTTTTTATCTTGTATGTTGTTTTACTTACATGAATACCACCCACCCACTCACACACAACACCCACTAAAGCAGTCTACCCCTATCTGTCAACGCCTATCTATCTATCTATCTATCTATCTATCTATCTATCTATCTATCTATCTATCTATCTATCTATCTATCTATCTATCTATCTATCTATCTATCTATCTATCTATCTATCCATCTATCCATCTATCCATCTATCCATCTATCCATCTATCCATCTATCCATCTATCCATCCATCCATCCATCCATCCATTAACCCCACACCCACCCACCAACACACCCACCTACCTACCTACCTACCCACCTACCTATCTATCTATCTATCTATCTATCTATCTATCTATCTATCTATCTATCTATCTATCTATCTATCTATCTATCTATCTATCTATCTATCTATCTATCTATCTATCTATCTATCTATCTATCTATCTATCTATCTGCACGCACACGCACCACACGCGCACACACACACACACACACACACACACACACACACACACACACGGGTGTAGGTCAAATGCCCTCTAGGTTAAAAGCCCCAGGACAAAATCCCCCTAGGTCAAAAGCCCCCAGGTTAAAAGCCCTCATCTCTTATTTTGAAATAGGTAGAAGGCCCTCACTTTCAGTTTAGTACCCAAACCCTATGGCTATGTGTACTTTTTATATGCTATTATTAAAAATATTACTCAAATATTTCTACGAAAATAACATATTATCCAAGTATATATGAGGGGGGTTGTCCTGGGGGCTTTTGACTGGACCCCCCCGCCATCTTCCCCCCCCCCACACCATCTTCGACACTCCTCACCTGTACCAATACAATAATTAATACCAGTAGCCGCTCGCCGCCCTATCGAGTCCAACACTCGACAGAGCTTCAGAGTACAGAACGACCATGATAAGAGTGTGACACTTTAAAGTGTTAACTCGCCTATTTCAGTCATCAATAAAGTCAATTGTGGCAAGGAGACTTCGAGTGGCTAGCTGATGGTTATGGGCCATAATAAGATAGTCATTCTGGTCAATAGCCAGCGAGTTAACGACAGCCACCTGACAAGACGAACGGGAAAGTTTCCTTTTCTGAAAATACAGAAGATACAGGTGATTGTTTGGTGGAATAGGGGCAGCAGCCAGTTGTCATGTTTGGTACATCACCGTACCTATATGACCACCTGTTTCTACCCGTTCGTGCACCATTAATTCTAGGAGAGAGCGCGTGCCCGAGAGACAGAGAGAGATAGAGAGGGGGGGGTAGGAGTGTTTGCCCGGACGGTTTTATGGGCGAAGAGCTTGTCGCGGGCAGTTTATGAAATTCGCTCGATAACTGGCTATAAATTTGACGATTTCAATTCGCCGATTCGATGACGCTCGTTGAATTATGCAAGCCGACGGCAGATCAAAGGTGGTCGATGTTTGTTTTCGGGGTGAATCCCCGACTTTGTGGCGGGCGAAATTAAAACCGGATTCATTAAGCGGCCACTTCAAAGCGGCCTGTCAGCGGCATCAATCCGCCCATCGGGTTATCGCGTTATCTTCAGCAATCGCTCCGCGCCGAGCCGACGTCGGCCCGCCGATAAACCCACTGATTGACGGACCGTGGGTCGACCGATCCGGAACGCTATCCTCCGTCCGAACATTCGGCGCGCGGATGGGCAACTCGGAGTAGGCGGAGCTTCTCGCCGGTTCCGACCGGATCGCGAATCCGATTGGTCGAGCGTCCGTTGATTGACGGCCGACGGAGACGAAGGATGAGCCGTGAATAAAGAATGATAAAAAGTGGCGAAGACTCGCGGAAGACTCGCAGACGATCCAGAACTGACGCATCGGCGATATCCTGGGGCGAGCCAACTCTCTTGGGATTGTAGCAAGTAGCACGCACACACACTCACAGAGACGCAAACGGGATCGACACCGCTCTGGCTATATATTCTGGATATAGGCTGATTCGGAAATAGCAGAAACTCTCAACTGGTGACTCGGTTGGTACGCCTTACGTGGACATATTGTACCTTTGGAGGTATACAGTCGGGAGTGTGCTCGTACGGCCGAAACGCGAAAGTAAGGTGGGAGAGACGCGACTCTCGTCATCAGGCTTTCTGGATCTACGTGAGTTCCGCCATCGACAAATTCGTTGCTGGGATCTACATCTGCTCAAATATAGGTATGTATCAAGGTTACGGGAGGTTCTTCTCCAATAATTTGAATAAAGTTCTAGACGGAACAATTTATCTTATAGATCTAGATCTACAAGAAAGTTGATCCCAGTTATCTGTAACAGATAGATCTTGATCTAGATAGATGTAGATGTCTAGGTCTAGACTACGACGTGTAGATCTATACGACTAGTCTAGATCTATAACAAATCGTCAAATGGATCTAGGACTAGGTGGATCACTGGATGTCTATTTATCTACTATAATCTAGTCTAGGGTCTAGATCTATTCTAAGCTGGGGGCCGAGTAACGGCGAGTTGTCTAACTCTAAGGATGAGGAATGATGAGTTTAGCTGTTTCACTGACTGAGTTATCTGAAATCGACATTTGATCATTTTGATGAGACTGATTAGTGATAATAGTCTACTCTAGTCTAGATGAGTAGATCCAGATAATGATAATGACCATGGAGCTGGCTCGAGTTGTCGCTTGGACCAAGTTGTTCAGTCGTCTAGACTAGATCTACTAGCCCTAGGAAAGGATAATGGGGATCTGTATGGGAAAGGTCAAAGGATAAAGATTCCGTGTGTATGTTACTGTGTATGAAGGAATATGTGCATCTTGTTACTTGTGGATCTAGATCTATAGTCTAGATCTACTTATAGATTCCTATACTATTATTAATTATAACTATATACTAGATCTATAGCAGTATAACCTATAGACTACTATAGGTAATAGACCAATCATGTTTTGGGTATGTGAAGATGATGACAACAATAATAATATCAAAAATACCCCCCCCCCCTCCAACAAAAAAATATAGAAAAGTGACAAACTGATTGATTTACGGAATAATTTAAATTAGGTTTTAGTAGACTTTTGTACCTTTTTTGTCATAATTTTTTATATTATTTTTATCGTCGTCATCTTTAGCATGTCTAAAACATTGGTGTATAGATCTATTATTATCATAGGATAGTCTAGACCCTGTAACAAGCTTAAATTAATAAAAGAGGTGCTCCGTGCGGACTTTAAAACTTGTTCCTGCTGAGGGCTACTTCGGGCCATCGACTGTAGAGTATAACCACATTAATAATAAAAAGGAATTTTAATGAGTAAACATCATAGTCTCAACCAATGTTGAATGTCATGTTCACCACTCTTTTAAACTATTTTGATCAGAAATGTTTTGCGAACAAACGCATAGACAAACAAACACACATTCGCTTTTATTAAATTATTTAAATCGATAATGGCTATGTAGAGTCTAGATTATGCACGTTTTAAATGTCTATACATTTAATGATACAGAGTAACATACACACGCGTAAAGAACAATTATTGCGATAAGACATATCTAGTGTCTACTTGGATTATCTCTACCACTATTATATGATAAATTTGACCGTCCTCTTCAAAAACCAACTGAAATTTGCCAAAACAGATAACGGGGTATATTCGGCCCATTTTGGATTAGACCTCTACTGCCTGTACTGGGGAAGTTGGGTCCAAAATTAATCGTACAACGACATTTTGACTAATCATCTTTCGTTTATTGGCCTAATTTAACATCTGTTGTCATCTGTCTGTTCTTGCGCGCGCCTGTGTGTCAGTGTGTGCTTAACACCAAAATCAATACGTGTCTATTAAACCCTTGTTTTAGCAGAGAGCCGAGACTGAGTGGGTGGTTTAGTTATCGTTTATAAAGTAAGGCAACTAAAGCTGGCATTTCAAGATGATGATTGACGTTTTGCGGCCACTTTTGTACACATGCTAGGCTAAACGGGCCGAGCTACCTCCAAAGGTAATGAAGCAAACTCAAAGATGAAACAACCTTCACTGAAGGATATGATATGCCCACGCCGATATTCGAACACGGGTGGTAGTGATCTGTGATCGAACACCATACCGCTAGACCACGGAGGCGCCATTATATCAAAGTAAGAGAACTAGAGCTGCCATTTTAATAACAACAGACCCACAACAGACGGAACTGACTGATGATGTAACACTTTAATACCGTATAACCGAAAACGACCACAAATGATATAGATTTAAATAATAGTAAATGTCACCCAAAACAAAACATCACAAATCTTCCAATAAACAAACACCCATTAAGCGTATTAGATCGATATAGATTTGATGTATTTGTGTTTGACTCGATGCGCTCGTTATCTGGATACCGGGACATCAAAGAGTTCTGTTAACCGGTCCGGTTTTTATTGTTATTAGTCGTCGTTCCGGATCTTGACTTTATCTGTTATCAGTTTGTTTCCGTTAGGAGGTATCCCGACGGCGAGGGGGGGGGTCGTGTCTGTCCACGTGGAGTCATTAATCCAGACAATTCCGGAATCTTTCAAAAATGACTCCATAAACCGGAGAATCGATAAATAAAACGACCAACCTTAACACACAATCAATCATCTGTCGAGGTATTTGTTATGTGAAAATTAACCGAGAGTCCATTCCCCCTCTTAGAACATACCTAGTAGAAATTGTGGGAGGCTCTGACGCCCAAACCACCCGGCTTCAAACGACCCCCCACCACCCACTCTCTCTTTCTAGCTCTAGCACCCATAGAGGCATTTGACGAATTGTAATCGGAGACACTTTCTAAAAGACTTCCGACCAGTTTTCGACTAGCAGCTTATCGTGTCTGGATCACGCCATTCGCTTGTTTAGAATGTTTACACCTAGAAGCCGTCCACACGTTCTAATTTTCATACATTACGTGTGGCCGGCCGAAAAATGTCGAACGGTTCCGAAGAAAGCCGACCGATTTCTTCCTTCTCGTCATTATTAATCGGTTCGTTTTTCGGGTGTGTATTTTTACACCCCCCCCCCCCCTAATCTCGGGTATATGTGTGACGGGTTATCTGAACTGGAGCTGATATATTTTCAATAGTTCGCTGATTGATTGCCTCTTGACTGCCAACCAACCACACGCACGGAAAGTCGAATTTGTTGTAAACGAAAATAAAAACACGTTCCGCTTTTCTTAGGCCCCAGGGGGAGGGGGAATTTTTTTTAATTGCGCGTGCACTTAGTATTCGTCGACGCGGCATCGGGTTATGCGTCGCCACGCTGTTATTCGGTCATAAATTGTTTGTGTATTAGTTATCGACTGAAGAAAGGGTATTTTTTGTTAACATTTAGGTTAAAAGTGGCGCTTATTACTGCTAGTCTACTAATAAAGAGTATTTTATGTGTAGCATTCTGATTAGCCAAATCTATTCTAAAGCTTTTATAACAATGTTAATTGAGATGTTACTAATAAGTAACAGATAGGGATTTAAAACATTATCCAATTATGCGCAGACGAAATGAGGATGTTTCCAAATCCGGTTCAGGGCCGATTTCTGAAAGACAATCCGGTTAACCAGAAGCGACACGTCACCATCCATACGATCCGGATGAAGTTCATAAACATAGACGTTAACTCCTAAATTCCCACAGCTCAATCTGGATCTGTCCCCGTTTGCGGCGGGCGATAGGTTTACTCTCGCCACTCTGCAGGACGCCATGTTTGTACAAACTTTCATCCGGATTAAGTTGCCTCATAATCCCGGATCTTTCGAGAAAAACCTCGATAGGAGATCGGCGGAGATTTTCTTCTCAGAAGCTAGTTTCGAGACGGAGCGAGCCCCGCACTAAGAGACGATTGTACTAATGAGCCATTCCTTGGTTGAAATCCGTCCTTCAACAGATCTGGAGATGCACAGTCGCTCGTCGGAATGACGAGAACGAAAGATTGTTGATTGTAGACTACTAACCGAGGTTTTATCCGAACAACGCCAATATCCGGATTAAAGAGCCGTCTTCTTGGAACGCGAAACGTGTACACCAACACCAACTTATATGTCGTTTAATGTTCGATGGTACAGCTTGTACGAGTGAGCAATTTGTGTACATAAACTCGGTGACGGTCACGCCTAGGAACGTCTTATTAGAGAGACACATCCAACAAATACAGGTAAAACTCGGATTCGAACCGTGGTCTCTGTATTTGTGGCACAGTGCGCGCTCGGAACTTTGTGTACGCGTATTCTTTGTTAAGGTTGTTTATCTCTCGTTGAGGATGGCGACTGCTGGACGTCAAAAACTATTTTACTGAACTATACTATTACCCCCGAGTTGTTATTGTTATTATTCTTGTTATTATCATAGCTGCTAGTGTTATTGTTTCATGTGTTATTATTATTATTTATCGTTGTCGATGGTCATCCGTCAGTTTCATCAAATACAAGGTTGTTATTATTATTATTTTAGGCATCATTAATCTTAGGTTATTGTTATTATTATTATTATATTTATTATTATTTGTTTATTCTCATTATTATTGTTTGTTGTTGTTGTTATTCATTACGTAATCATTCCACACACAGAGGTCCCCGGATATCATCCTCATCTCACGCGGACCCCTCATACCATGGTCCCCGATGAGATAGCCATCAAACAGAACCGGGAAGAAACCTTCAGCTACTATTCCTCGACGCGAATGGAGCAGCCGCAGCAGCAGCACCATCAGCAGCCGGCCCCGTACCAATGTCTGGATAACCCGTCGTCGGGGATGGGCACCAATCCTTCGGGATTGTCATCCTACGGGTATCACCAAACGCCGGGTACTCCCGACTCGGAACTCGGTACGGCACCGCTCGACAACAACAACACCAGCCTCGCGCCCCACCATCAACAACAACAACAGCATCACCACGACCATCAGCAACAGCAGCTTCATCAACAGTTCAAAGACGACCCGGAAGCGGACTCGGCGGCCGGACAGCGGAAGCGAGGCTTCAAGAAGCGGCCGGACTCCGAGCCGGCCTACTCGGGCGATTCGGACCAGAGCAGCTCCGGGTCGGGTTCGACGCCGGGTAAGTCGAAGAAGCGTCGTCACTGTCCGGCTGCGGCCATCCCGCAGACCCTGGAGGAGCTCCAGAACCAGCGCTGTCTGGCCAACGTCCGAGAACGGCAGCGTACCCAGTCGCTGAACGACGCCTTCGCCCAACTGCGCAAGATCATCCCGACACTGCCTTCGGACAAGCTGAGCAAGATCCAGACGCTGAAGCTCGCATCGCGCTACATCGACTTCCTCTTCCAGGTGCTCCGGAACGACGACATCGACTGCAAGATGCCGGCCAGCTGCAGCTACGTCGCTCACGAGAGACTCAGCTACGCCTTCTCCGTCTGGCGGATGGAGGGCGCCTGGCAGATGAACAGTGGACACTAGTGACATCTGGCGGATTGTCCTTGCCTTTTCCGCCTCGATGGTGCTACTTCCGATTCGCGGTGGCGCTGTTTCCCGTGCGCACGCGTTGTGGCCTTAATATGGGACCCTATGTTTACACGGATTGATTGGGGGGGTGGTGTGAGGTGGAAATATTTCTATGCAGCCTTCATTCACGTTTGTTATCTTTTTTTGGTATTTGTACAGTACATGCATGTATTAGAATGTCTGTTTACGTATGTATGTGTGCCATATATATATATATATATATATATATATATATATATATATATATATATATTCATGTTATATCTGATGTATATAGCATTATGAATTCATTAAAAGTGTTCATCGATCGTCTACAGACGGATATATATATTTATTTTATTATATTAAATTCTTTCGCTGGAATGATTGCAATAATTTGAGTGAAATTATTAACCTGTTTAGTAATTCTACTATCAATAATTTGATAACTCGTCAAAGCCGTCTCATATAGACATAATTATTGTACACGAAACCTAGTCTGGTAGCGCGCCTGGTCAAAGACCTCTAAGACCTGGGTTCAAGCCCGGGCGAGGGGTTATGTCTGAAGCATGTTTTGCCTCGTGAACTTTACAGACTGAGATAGTTCGATCCATAAGACCTAGGCTTTTGTCAGAATTTCTCTTCCCGCGGCGACTACGAACTGACTGTTGTAACAAAACGTCATGTATCCATATTAAACTGGGAACGAATGCGCTAAGTTGACATATTTAATGTGTAGTTGCAAATCTCTTAAAAGAATATATAAGAGTAAGGTTTGGAAGTGTAATAACACTTTCCAGGCCCAAAGCAGGTTCAGGATAAGATTATTGTGATAATCTTGTTTTTAAATACCCACGCAAACGGTTTTGCGCAATGCGCCAAGGAAACGCTCATGAATAGTCATGTATTTATGCTAAGTGGTTAGGGTTTCCCGTTCCGAAAGCTCTGGCCAGAGAAAGTCTATTGAACTAGATTGTTGCTACGATGTAGAAAATATATCCAAAATCCGCATAGGTATATTATGTATTGGTATTGAAGTGTCATAAATTTCTAGTCGTCTAAATTTACCTTTATTTCGAAATTCTGTCTAAATTTAAGTTCGTAGATCGTTCAGCTCGTCGGTGGGAAATCCTGACGAGTTCGCTTCTGGATACTTAGCAAGGCATCCCGCCACGCCACCTAACCGCAGAGAATCGGACTCCTGGCTACTGGCTGTTGATAAGGTTATGTCGTATCTGGAAAGGAGGCTAGATAAAAGTCGGCGGGGCTCCGCCTATCCAAACCTCGGGACGATGTGTTCTGGATCGGCGAGTTATCGTATCCCGACGAGCTGTCAAAACATCGCCATCTCCCCTCGAAGTGCCGATAGCCCGCACTCTCTGGAGAATCACTAAGCCGCGGATTGATACAAACTTAAAACGCACCAGCGAAATGTGACATACTTCTGTTTATTTAATAATCCATCTGGCTCGGAGTTGGTTTTTTGGCGCCCAAAACGCCCTGTCTCAGCTCCAGATGGTTTGCTTAAGTTTGGCTGGATCGAGTGATACCGAGTTGTGTTATACTCATTTATAGTCGGAAATGATCCGGGTGACGGGAGGGTTTTGTTTTAAAACTGCTCTTGCGCAAAAGATCCCTGACATAGGCAGACGATAACTAGTTAGATAGCTAATGATTGTTATCACAAGCTGCGGGGCTTCGCTTCCTTTAGTCGTCGTAGAGCGGGCAGCCGGGATCTAGATGTAACTTATTGTGTAACGACACGTAAACAATGGCAGCCACTTGCCTGGGATATATACGTATATACACTGTGAACAACGGAAGCCACTTGCCTCGTTGTGGCCAAGGGCTATTACATTTGTTTTAAATGTATGCACAATTTAAAAAAAAGATTTGGGCATTCGATGGCCGTAATTTTTCTGGTTATTATTTTTGTCAAATCCTGACGCGTCTTGGTGCTAATAGCTTCCGTTTCGCTCGGCGGCAATTCTGGATCAAAGCGCGCCGACGGTTTAGCGCGCTAATCGCAATCAACGAAACGACACTCGATGAAAAGCCATTGCTTTAAAGTTCGCCATCTGATACGCACGCGTAGCGCGCATGCGTACGCGAAGCGACGACACTGGGTCGACCTGGTATCGCATCCGAGCGGCTAGGACGAAAAATTAATGGCGGAAACTAAATCCGTTTTAAATCCAGACACACTTTGATATTCAATTCCACGAACGTTGATAAGAGTTCTGGATGGCGCGAAGTGCTGGGATTCCGGATTTTAATCGGCTCGGACGAGTCCTGCTTTGTAGATGAGCCAGAGATCCTTCACGAATGACGGTGACATTTAGTTTGACCTCGGATCAAGCAATTTATATAGCTTAATGCGGCGAATTTCCGGAGCAGTAAATCTGGATTCTCTTTGAAGTGGCTTTTTGTCAAGCCCCCCCCCCCCCATGATCCAGAGCTGATTGGCTGATCTGTCCTGCACCTAATCCCGTCTCATGTGTTCGTTAGGGACGTAAATTAAAGAATGCTCGATTTCACACATGAAATTTGCCGCCAAATAATAAAAACTAATTTTTCTCCCCTTTATTGGTCAATATTTATTTACGTCAACAACCTGTTTTTACTTCTGGTCTGAAGCGATTTTAGTTATCTTTATGTGCAAATTAGTTTTAATATTTACAATATGTTATCTCGGACGGTAGAATCACCTCGTGGGTCGACGAAAAACATAACTTGAAGGAAAGAGGGCAATTTGGGGAGTTTTTTTCTTTGTGCAATATCGTCCGCGCTCGTGGAAGTTGGAGAACCACGCAAATATAGACATGGTTAAACATTTATCAAAATCTAACCCCTGATCTGACACCAGAAATGGGTTTATATGTGAAAACGTGCTTCCGTGTAAATACAGATATATACATTTTTAAACATAACTAACGCATGCCGTGAGCAAATCTCATACCTTTGTGCGTGGTTGCCAGACAACTTCGAACTAACTTGGAAAAGACGGCATAATACGACAGAATGTTAGAGACTGGTAAAATTACGACAGTTTTACACTCAGTTTGTGTTTGATCAGATGTCTTAAGAAATCTCGCTGTCTCTAAACGACTCCACCCACCCATCCACCCAACTCACCGACCCACTCGTAGGCCGACCACACAGTGAGTAGCCAGCTAGCTCACCTGGTTGTTCAGCGATATTCTATAAAAGTTGATCCTATTTTCTCAATGATCCAACAAGAACCATCAAACTGACACGCTCTAGGTCAACTAGCGCACCTGCATCAAAGCTTCTGATTGATTTAGTTATGCGATATGCGTGCAGTAGATAGCACAGGTAAGTGATAGTTAACAATCAACACAGGTGTGCACGAGAATATATGTATAAATATATATATATATATATATATATATATATAATTTTAGAAGTAGCTTAAGATACAGCTCTTGTTAGAAAGACCATCAGATTTAAAGGTATGAGTACTCTACACTACCTGATATCAGGATATTGGCCATTACAAATGTACACTGGGATGCTATAATATCGCATCAGTTGGTAAAAACCACCGGCAAAGATAATTAAAAAAAATAAACTCTAATGCAACACCGGCACTATTCATCAGGTTACTCGATCCAGAGAGAAACCACTCTTCATTCTGATCGAGATGTGCGTACACTGTGTGCAGTCGATACACAGTACTGGCGTTGGCGTGGTGTGCCGACGTCGGCGTTACGCGGCGAAACCGTGAAAAGGAAGTTCCGTTCTTAGAAACAGTTGTTTACTATTATCCCAATGACAACGTAATACATGCCTATCTGATGACGTATTACATGTCTCAGCTCGAAAGGCTTCTATTTTAGCACTACGTCCACTGATGAACCTTCCACACGATGTAATCGGGCCGATTGTCAATTTCTGCCAGTGCCTTGTTATTGACGGATTAATACATAGGCATACGCATAACAGGACATAGGTTTGTAAGAAATTCCCCGACTAATCGTCCAGATGCCGCATTCAATAATATGAATCACCGTTTTTCCAACTTCGGTAATATTAATATATATATATATATATATATATATAAAAACACAAAATGATTACAAATATATGTCTTAGTATGAAACGTCGCCTCTTTTGGATGCTTTTCTTTGATGGTCTGTCCAGATGTTGCATTTTTTATTTGTAATTTTCTATACCAGTGCATTTTCGCACACTGCTACCACACACACACACACACGCATACACAAACAGAGACTGGCCTTCACGGGAAGGCACCTAGTCCGCTCTCCTAGTAATCCTATAATCCAGGTTTACGGTATCCGAATACTGTGAGAGCTGTGAACGAAGCAGCAGCCTTGCTCACTGACTGGAACAAAACAGGTGCACGATCCGGAGAATGGAATCTGACACTCAGCGGACTTTCTTCGGGATCCTGTCTATACACTGGCCGATATATGTTTACAAATAAACCGGATTCCTCAGATACAGTATATCACATGGATAAGTACTCAGGGGAGATATATATAAACATAGTAATATCAACACACACACACACACACACATCAAGATGAAAAACCCCTCTTCCCACTGTGTGAATCTCTCTCTCTCTCTCTCTCTCTCTCTGTGTGTGTGTGTGTAAATAATTGATTAATCGTTTCGTTTGTTAGTTGATTGATGGTATCATAGATAGATAAATATGACAGTGTCTTTATATTCTCTCTCTCTCTCTCTCTCTCTTGTGTGTGTGTGTGTGTTAGAGTGTATCAGAGCTCATACTTGAATCACGAGTATGTATCTCATTTTAACAATCGTCAGCATATACATTTCCTGTTGACGATGTTGTCATGAACGCTGTTTACTTTGACTACTATAACATTTCTTTTTTTTCCGAAGAAACGTCCTCCATCAACAAAAACATTTTTTAAACTTGAAAATAATAGCCGATTTGAAGCTAAATTTTACTTTTTATTTTAATAATATTTGGGAATAAATGTTCACTAACAGGGGCATAGATCCTGTGGGAGTTCGGTGGTTATTCACCGTCAGGGTGAATGGAGGTAAAGGGGGGCGTGATCTTATGTTACTTCATCCATACCAACTTTTCCTGATGAGGACCTTCCTTTTTACTCCATTCATCCCGTACTATCCTACACTTAAATGTATGTCACTACTTATTAATCATACCCATATTTTTCACGCTACTCCTTAAAAAAATTCCTTAATTAAGAATTCACCTAATTCTTTTATATATATATATATATATATATAGTATATGTGTGTGTGTGTGTTACTATTTTACGACAACTTATGCAAACGATAGCCAAAATGGGTGATATATATATATATATATATATATATATATATATAAACGGATTGTCTGGTATTGCTTAAAACGCATCTGTGACTGAACACTCCCCCCCCCCCTCTTGGCACGCCCTCTGGCGAGCTATAACCAGCCACACGTCAACACATATATTTCTCAATAAACCGGGGCGATTTAACCAAATTGACGTGAGTTGGTTGTCTCGACATGCGGGTATTTTTCGGGCTGCTCTATCTACAGACAAACCACCTGTAGTTAATTCCCAGCCAACAACGAACAGCGTCACGAGCTGGCCACTAATGGCGGCTAAGTTCCCGGATGTGTCTGTCCTCGCCGTCGTTCGGTTCCGCTAGACGGCGCTGACGTATATCGGTCGGAAATACGTCACGTCCGACCTGATTAATGAGGCGCTACGTTTCGGGGCGCCGTCTATTGGAGGCAGCGACCATTAATATGGTGGCTAGCCGTTTCATTAGTCGCTTGAGTGGGCGATAATTGATGAAGATCTTCCGAACTGTGACCACTTACCGTAGACACCCGACCTCTCTCTACTACAACCAGCAGGAGTTACCATCTTTATCAAAATCTCTCCCCATCTATATATCTATCTATGGTGACCATGTGTGTGTGTGTGTGTGTGTTATAATAACGGCGTAAGCTCAGGTTGGTGCGATGTTTGTAAATCTAATAAAATTGTGACCGAAGGACCTCAATCCAATAATAGAAATATATATATATATATATATATATATATATATATAGTATATATATATATATATATATATATATAGTACCCTAATATTATATAACATAACTATAACCACGACCAAAGCAGTCATAACAGATATTTAACAAAATATCACAACCAGTTTCGGTTGTAGAAACCTTTTTCAAGCGCATGTGTCTCTCACTCACTCATTCACTCATTTTTATAAGAAATCACTCACTCGCCTATTCACTTATTCACCGGTGTTTAATCTAACTGTCAATCTATCTATCACGCCCACCACCCACCATTGACTCCATTAGACGAGCGAGAGAGCGAGAAAGGCCAAAAAACCTGCCGAAACCGGCACAAAGCTGGCACCAACCAGGGGGAGCCACCGACCGCACACCGACAGAACCGCCACCTGCCGGTCGAGACCCGTCAACGCCTCAGCCGGAGCACACGACGCGCCGCCCCGCGCCAAGCTCCGGTACCAGGCGTATCCGGTCGGCGATCATCGTGAATTAGCTCGAAGTCGAACACGAGAAGATCCTCAGAGGGGATTCTGCCCAGATCCTCCCACCCCGTGGTGATCCACAGACGGTAACCTGGCCGGACCCACCCTGTTCTGATCTCCGTCTGAGCCGTGCCGTACCATGGAAGTATCTGGCTGTGTGCTGCCCCCTAGTGCCACCAACGATCCTCCCTACTGGCTACTTAAGCGGTTAATGTTCAGATGCCGATAAGTTATGATGTTAATTTATTATTTATGATCAATCAGCTGTACCAGCTGTACCAGCTGTAAATGACCGGTTTGCCGCTACGTTTGGTGAGACATTAGGCGTCTCAGCTTGAAATGTGGCCGCTTCGGGATCGGTCGGCCTGATGAATCGTCCAAATGTCGTATTCCCGATTCGTGATTATCTGTGCCAATTACCACACACACACACACACACACACACACACACACACACACACACACACACACACACACACACACACACTTATGTTCATCGTTCATGGCTCTTATAGTGAAGATGAAGTATACTTAACGTATGAAGTAGTGTCAGCTCATTGCTGACTGACATGTTGAGTGTAGCTCCCTCAGACTCTGGTTGGTGGGTGAGAGGGGGGGGGGGAGGGGGGGGTTACATGGGTGAAAGGTTTCGGGAATAAGTTGGATTAGTTTAGAAAACACTTTGTCATGATTTGACTCACTGACGAGACATGTTGAAGTGGGTACTTTTTCTTGATAGAATGAACTCTTTCTATCTCTCTTTCCCTCCCTCCCCCTCTCTTACTCTCTGTGTGTAGCAGTAGTAGTAGTAGTAGTAGTAGTAATAGTAGTAGTAACAGCAGTATTAGTAATCTAATGTTCTTGTAATGGTTGATTTCCTCTCACGAATTATATTTCAATTTCAAAGTCACGTGATTGGTATCATCCAATAGAACTGAACTACAGTACAATCGGCTATGGATTTTAAACAGTGATGACCCGAATATGCGTCGTAATTTTCATAACCTTTTTTTATAGACCAGAAACAAGAAATTATCTTCAGAACAGCAAAATGCCCGCTTTCTCTTGCAAAGTTCCACCTTTTTCTTCATTAAATGAATTCAGGTCAAATGAATATGATTTATTGAACGTGGCATATAAATATTTGTTTATTAAAAAACCTTTTGATGTGATCACCCTGAATGGCTACCTCCTACGTAAATGATATGATCAAGTCAAAGCCTTTTATTGGTGAATGAAACATCGCACAGATAGAAACTTCCCTGAAATTTCATTCCGATGAAAGATGACGTCAGAAGCCAAGGATGAAGATGACTATATGTGGAACCCCACTCTCCAAAGGAGAGTAATTTATGTAGTTACGTTTGCTATAAGGATAGTTTATTTTCTTATACGAATTCTGAACATTACTATGTGCTATCAAATGGCTACGACATGTAGACTTATAATTGCGCAATGATCTGGACTGACTGACTCACTCACTCACTCACTCAAAGGCAAGAACCTGCGGCTCGACCATCCGATTTCTCCAGCAAGCTACAGCCAAATATTTGTAACATGTAACAAGTGGGGATCTGAGAACCTTCATCACATAACACGAACCCCCTATTCACTGGGCCATCGGGGATTGATGGCCACGGAGCTTAAGGGAAAGCTTCACGGTCGATATCGAGTATAAGCTTAAAGTCGTTGATCCAGACTCCAGCGCCGCCGTCATAAAACAAGCTCACATTCCCACGTCACGCGTATTAACCATAAAACTGGCACCGCCTCGTACCGTGTCAACCCCAACCCAGATCCCGAGGTACGATTCGATAAAATGACGTTCGGACGTCTAGCGGCGTTTTGATGGTATTTAGTGGCCCGAGGGAGGCGACGTGCCTGTCTCGGGCTTTCTCTATCTTCTAATTAATGTCCTGGCCGGTTGACATACGTCGGCAGGTCGCCGCCGTATTGTTTACCGGTTGTCATGACGGCGGGCGGCTGTGTTTGTTGTGGAGCGCCGGTCGGTGTGGCCGGGTATTGTCACAACAACACGTGTATCCGGAGACGTCCGGACTCGCTAGTGCCTTCAATCAAAAGGGTGTCGGCCTGATTTATCCGGAGACTTCTTACAAGATAACTTGGGCTCGTCATGTACATCCTGCTTCTACCCGGGGGCTCCCCCCCCCATAATATCGTATTTAACAATAATAACTATATTACGTACAGTCAATGACTGTGTTCACATTAATCGACGTTTCTCCGTTCGAAGTAGAACCTTGGCCGTAAAAAAATGGTACGTCAGTGAATTATTTTTGTTTAATTTTTTATATAAAAATTGTCTTTATTCGAACCGGACAGCCCATGGCGCCATAGGTAGGAAAGCTAGCAGCAGACGATGTCTGTATAATAGACGCCCTCTATAATAGGAGGAAGTCTGTCTTCACGTAGAGAGGGGGGGGGGGTGGGGTTCACGGGTCAATTGCCTACAGCCTTTAGGCAGTACCAACACCTCCTTGGGCCTATCATAATGCAATTTCTACACGTTTCTACGTTCCATTGTCTACACAGCTGGCGTTTATGAGCTAAACCAACAGGAGGTCGGTTGATGATGGTTCCCAGAGAAGCTACGCGATTACAGCATTTCTTTGTAAACTTTCATTCCGGTCCCAAATATATAATTCTTTATTTAAATTGTAGATAATATTAATTCTAGTCATTTCATATATTAAGTTGATCAAAACTGTGATTTTATTCAGCTCTAAGGGCTACACAATACGTGGATAATTTAAATGCACATGCGCGGAAATTCAGATTTCGAGCAGCAGTCGCTTACCATATAAGGCATTTCCTAACATGGGTATAATACATGCTGCATAATTAAATAGCCACGTGACAGCACCCTGTTGAGATTGATCGTTGAAAGTACAAGTTTATGGCGAAGTTTCTACTCCCAAAATGTAAACGGTAGTCACTAAAATGTAATTAAGATATTTTGCCCATTAAAGAAATGCCTTAAAACAGCAGTTCCACAACCAGCCATTTTGGGCTACAACAGATGCCATTCCTGAGACATGGGAATTGATCGTTGTTACAGGAGATCAAGGTGAAGCGCGAAGTCATTAAACTATAACCGTAATATGCTGACGGTCACCTGGTGGCAGGTCGCGGTACTAAGTGGACCGACCGCGAGATAACCTCGAAAAGAACTTTATTACAAAGGCGGGAATAATTTTACGCGAAGTAACTGTAGTCCCCAGTTTCAGTAAAAGAAATTTCTACAACAACCACAATAATAATAATAATATTAACTGAATAACGAATTCTTACAAACAGAAGTCACGTGGCTTTGCTAAATTACCCAAAATATCGGAAGAGACAACTTTTAAGGAAAACATTGTTCCGTGTCACTCACTCACTCACTCACTCACTCACTCACTCACTCACTCACTCACTCACTCACTCACTCACTCACTCACTCACTCACTCACTCACTCACTCACTCACTCACTCACTCACTCACTCACTCACTCACTCACTCACTCACTTGTTCCTACCGCAATAAGAGACAGTTCACATATATATTATTAAATTAATAAACTTCATTCAACATGATATTCCTTCAAGATCCCACATCCCACAACCAGATCGTCACATTTTTATTCCCACGGACCGCTCTGACTCGATCAATGAGTTTCACTCGAGCGGCTAACACCTGGCCACTCACTCACTCACTCACTCACTCACTCACTCACTCACTCACTCACTCACTCACTCACTCACTCACTCACTCACTCACTCACTCACTCACTCACTCACTCACTCACTCACTCACTCACTCACTACATCCATCCATCCACCCGCCCACTTACTTACTTACTTACTTACTTACTTACTTACTTACTTACTCACTCACTCACTCACTCACTCACTCACTCACTCACTCACTCACTCACTCACTTGTTCCTACCGCAATAAGAGACAGTTCACATATATATTATTAAATTTTAATAAACGTTTCTGGGATTCAAACATGACATTAGGGAGCCTTCGGGAAGGATTCCCAGACGATCCCGACAAAGACCAGGATCGTACATTTTTGATTTCCCGACGAAAAGACCGCTCTTGATCGGTAATAAAAATAGATAGTTTCTACTCGTTAGCGGCTAACACCTGGGCTGTCCATCTCTCTAGCGACAACCAGCCACTCCAGTGATTTGTAACTTAATTTATGCCCGGTTTATACCGGAGCCGGGCTGCCAGATACCTGGATCGGTAATGGCTGATCCCGACGGCCGCTGATTAAGGCCTAGCAACTGTCATTCCGGCAACCAAAGCCAGGTAGTGGGCTAATTAGGCCGACGGCCCCACTCACTCCCTCTCGCACTCCATAGGCAGTAACTCGGCCGCAATTAAAATCGTATTTCTTCCGAAGTAACGGGGGGGGGGGGGGAGGAAGTGCGGCGAAAAGGCTTCGGTGTTCCGATCCGGAATGCGATGTTTGTGTTGGTGTTGGGTAAACAAAAATGCGGTGATTTGGCGAGGAGATTAGGTGAAGACGGCCATCTTGTACACTTGGCGCCATCTGTTGTTACAAATCGGCTATAGTGACGTCAGTCGGTTGGTCTGTATAATGAAAATAGTCGGTAAGCAATCAGTCCGTCTTATAGAGGTGGTACTGGTTAGTGGGATTTTGTTTGTTTGTTTATTTCTTACCTTTTTCACTTCTATTGAAACATAAAGGTAAAAAGTTATATTTCTTTGTTTAATTGCAGGTTCTATTTGTATAATCTCTCTGTCTGTCTGTCTGTCTGTCTATCTGTTTGTTTATGGGTTTTGTTTATGTTTGTCTGTTCGGATCTTTGTTTGTATGTTTATCTTTCAGTCACATTCCAGATCCCATAATAAATTTGAAGAAAAAAAGGTATTGCCTCCCGTGAGTGTGTGCGTTTTCCGTTTGTCCTTTCAGTGTTTTCAAATGACCAAATATAAAAATGAGAAGGTGTACCGCCATTTTGTTCAACACCCCACAAACACATCACTGCCGTGGTTTGAATCCAGATGCTGAGGTGTCTGGTCAACCACGCCACCAGTTGTGCCAAGGAACCCCCCCTTAAAGACCATCAACTTAATCGCCCCCTTCCCCGCCAGGTTTGCGCGCGCACGCGTGAGTGTGTACACTTCACCAGTCGTGAACGTATCAGATCAAATCGTCCCATCAAAAGCCGCCACACTCTACCCTGACTAAGTCACTTGTTGATAAATGTAAGTTAAAACATCGGCCACTTCCCGAAGAGGTGTTGATCGGTTTTGCAGCTGGAGCGTCTTATGACCAGCTGTTTCGTATCAAGCTGGCCCCGGTCACGTGGTCACTGGGTCACTTAAGCATCGGCGCGTGCCGTGCCGATATCGTCTTTCACCGAGTCGGGATCAATCCAGATGGGACAGCCACCTTCCTGTCCACTTGACCGGATGTTTGCTTTCCGCCAGTTTGGACGCCGTTGCTTCTGGTCCATGTCGCGCAAAAGCGGTTCCGGATCCGCGTTTCAGGCTTGGCGCGCACGTCGCGTCTTAGTTACCAGAGTCTGGTGAACCACGTGTCTTATTAGGAGAAGTTATATTTTTCTAACAGTCCATACCCTGGTGAATGATCAAGATGGTGTGAGCCATTTGTCATGTATTAAAAACGGATGTCATGTTACCAACAGACTGATCAATCGCCCAGACTTATTATCAATGTATATATTTAGGTAATTGCATATATATATATATATATATATATATATATATATAGAGAGAGAGAGAGAGAGAGACTTATGCATGTATATGTTTATGTATATTTAGGTTTATATGTGCATATATTAGAGTTGTGGAGGTATATAGGCTATTGAAGATATTTAGATATTGATCCTCTGA